>JZKD02S0705384.1:280758-301171 GCA_000966675.3 Picea glauca | reverse complement strand
AGCGTCTTCCCGTGAGGGCTTTCACCATAAGGGGACCACTTTGGAGTTCATCCCTATTTACTTCTTATCAACCATGACAAAACAATAATGAGTCATATTTACATCAAACACTATTAGGTCCATTGCCCAAACCTTTGTGCTATGGGTCTTTCTTCAAGGGTTGACATCAATGACAACCAACCTTAATCAACACTTTTTTTCCGCCGCAAATTTTCTGTCACTCTTTTTCTACTGCACTTTTTCTACCCACACTTTTCCTGTCGCACTTTTTCTGCCTGCACTTTTTCTTCCCGCACGTTTTTTGCCGAACTTTTTCTACCGTGAATTTTCTCTATGAATAATACCTTCCCAAATAAATTTTTACAAATGGATATTCAATATGTTCAAATATCATACTCATAAGAGACCCTTTCTCTCTAATTTATACTTCTCCAAGTAGTTTCCTCTAGGTTTTATCTTCTAACCAACTTACCCAACTTCGTTTTGGGGATAACCCACTCCTGAGCACTTTTTCCACTTACAACCACTTTATCCACAAATAGTAAACTCTCCACTTCTAGTTTCAGCTAATTTATTTTTAATTATTTTCTTGTTGCAACCACTTAACCCATGACTAACCACTTTGACTGGTCAACTTCTTCTAGCAGCTTCTAGAATAATTTGACTTCTTTGACCTTCTAGGGGTTTCTAGACAACACATGAGGGTTCTCTAACTTCACAAGGTCATAACTCTCTAACCATGAGGAATTATGTGAAATTCCACATATCACTGGAAATAACATGATGAGCACTATCCATCTAGAGTAGTCTCACTTAAAAATTCATGGATATTAATTACAATATTCCACAATGAATCCTTGGTTTCCTTAACCACACATCTAGGATGAATCAACCACTTAACCATTTGGACTTCACAAAGAATATTCCCATGAGGGATTTCACCATAAGGGGACCACTTTGGATTTCATCCATTTGGTATGATGTAGGAGCATCCCTCACATCAAGCGAGCCAGCGTAGAAGGCAAGAGACAGCTGGACAATCCAACAAATTTTTTGAAAACACATTGAAACTATTGTGTGATCTTAAATGAGCCATTAATATGAGGCGCACTTTGTATATTGTAACCGGACCTTGAGCCTTTAATCTCTCATCCTTAGTAGATAGATGACATTTAAGATAGTTAATGTAAAGTAGATAGAATTTAATTCTAGACTAGACATATTGTAGAGCGCAAGAGGGAAATGAGATATAGACACCCTAATTGTGCATTGTATTATTATTGAGAATTGGAGATGAAGCATTAGAGCCAGATGAAGCATTTGAGCCAGAGAATTCCTGCAAGGAGTGCAGTTGAAGTGTTCGCAAGGAGTGCGTTGACAGAGGGTTCAGATAGAGATAACATTTGTTCCCATTCACCCCAAGGGTGCAGTTGGGCACAGGAGCCATGCAAGGAGTGTGCAGGCCGGGTAGAAGTCTCAGGGTTATGAACCTGAGTGAAATATCGAAGGACTGTTGCTGCAAGTGCGTGCAGAGTTGAGGGACTTCAACACTTAGACGTGGTTGAAAGTTTTCCGCAAGGAGTGCGTGCAAGAGTTTTCCTGAAGGATTGGAAGGTCATGGGAAGAGCTTAGGAAGGATAGAGCCTTTGAATTTGTTGAAGAACCACTGAGGATAAGTTGTGCGTAAAGTGTTTAAGCAGGCATCGTAAGTTTTTCACTGCAGGTGGATGAGTTCCACGGAGGAAAAATTAGTCGCTTCGCAGATTTCATCAGGAGGGACGGACGGTCTGTATTCTCCGAGGAGGATTCATGACATCCCATGGGCCGTTAGATATTACAGAGGTGCAAGGGAGATTATACATGTATTCCCAAGAGGCTTAAAGATCAGGAGGGGTAGAGCCATTGATCCAAGTCATGAGGGCCGTTGGATCTACATGTATATCATGTATCAAGGTTTCATGGATTGAAACTACAAAAAATTGCAACGGGAATCGTGAAATCGCGATACGCGATATCCCAATAGTTAAAATATAGTGTGGGCCACAACGGAGTCGGAAAGTGGAGGACAGGTGGCACACCTTATCAGGGTTTCATAACAAGAAGTCCCAAACTCACTGCATTAGGATTCGCGATACCACGAACTCCGAAATGCCGATGGAGTGAAGCGGAGATTGAATATTCAACTCGCACGTGTGTCGGAGTTTCAGCACATCGGGCATCAGGAGTCGGGGATACAAGTTGTTTGATATCGCAAGTGGCAAAATCACGATAGACCAAGTCCTAATATGGAAGGGAAGGGTCAGCGTTGACTCGTATCGGTGTTCGGGGATTCGAGAGTCCAGCGCCCGACCACTGAACTCACGAAGTTGCGAAGTCCAATTCCCCGATAAGTAAAGAAAGGGGATCACGTGAAGAGTTCTGTGGGTGCATATTTCCTGATAGGGAAATAGAAGGACAATTGGAGTTCTTCGGGCCATGTGAAGAGAAGATCCTATGAGAGGGCGTGCTTGTGGGTGTGTGCTGCGTCAGTTTAGTATTAGAGCACAGAAAGATTCTTTGCCTTTTGTAGTAGAGAAGATATTTCACCATGCCGCTGAGAAGAGATAGACAGTCACCCGATCCAGAGGATAGGGAAGAACAACGAAGAAGAGGGAGGTAGATGACTAATCCAGTCATGGAGAGATAGATGCATGATCTCCAAGATAGACTCGAAGACATGGAGACAACACAAAGATGCACAACCAGTGTAGGGGATCTCAGTGATTCCGAGAGTGAAGTTGAGGCTGAACGTGAGGAGGAAGTTGCAGCCGAAGATGCATCAAATGAGCATTTGATCAAAGCTATTACCAGGATGGGTGCAAGAGGAAAGATGTACATTCCAATTTATGAGGGAAACTTGGATGCAGAGGAGCTTCTAGACTGGATTAGAGCTCTAGACACATACTTCGACTATGAAAATGTTGAAGAAGACAAGAAAGTCAAGCATGTTGTTACGCGCTTGAAAGGACATGCAACATTGTGGTGGGATGAGCTACAAGACGATAGACGTTGCAAGGGAAAGAATAATATCAAGAGCTGGGACAGGATGATTGTGAAGATGAAGGCAAAATTCATCCCCAGGGACTATAAAATTTCTTTGTTCAGGAGGATGCAGAACCTGAGACAGAAGCTGATGACAATGAAAGAATACACTGAGGAATTCTACTGACTGAACATCAGGGCAGGTCATCGGGAGAGCGATGATGAGAAGGTTTCCAGATATATGAATGGCTTGAGATATGATATATAGGATGAGATGAGCATGGTAACCATCCGAATGGTGGAAGATGCTTATTAGATGGCTCTGAAAGATGAAGAGAAGCTGAGCTGAAAGAAGAGTCAGAGGGGTCGAGGCAAAAGTCAGCCCAGAGGCAAAGCAATTGCCCAGGGAAAATTCCAGAAGCCCAAGGATGACTGGAAGAAACCTCAAACTTGTACTTAGCGAGGTGGAAGTTCACAGCGAGTGCAGCAATATGAAGAACAGAGAGGAAAACATAATGAGCAGAGAGGAGATTATGCTGATAACAACACTTTTCCTCATACTAGAGGTAGAGGAAGAGGAAGAGGTGGAGTAATTACATGCTTCACATGTGGAAAAAATGGACGCAAGTCTTATGAGTGTCTAGAGAAAAAGAAGGACATTGGAGAAGCTCACATCACCAAGGCGCAGAGGTGGGATGTTGAGACCGAAGACGCAGAAGGCGAAAGGTCGCTCATGATGCAAAAAGTTCTTTTGACACCCGAGAAGGAGGTGGAAAGTTCAGTCCAAAGGACCAGACTTTTCAGGACTGCTTGCAAGACCAAGGAAAGGGTATGCAAGGTCATTGTAGACAGTGGTAGCATGGATAATCTCATATCTACAAAGATGGTAGAGAAGCTGGAGCTGGAGACGACTGATCATCCAAGCCCATACAGAGTTTCGTGGCTACAAAAAGGACACCAGGTAACTATTACTAAACAATGCTTGGTTGAATTCAAGATAGGTGGATATAATGATAAGATATTGTGTGATGTTATTCCCATGGATGTTTGTCATCTATTGTTGGGTAGACCATGGAAATATGACAGGAATGTGACTCGTGATGGGCGAATGAACACGTACACCCTAGAGAAGAATGGGAGGACACACATGTTTCTTCCAATTAAGGATAAGGAGGTGAAGCCAAAGGTAAGAAACACAGTGCTTCTCATGAGTGGGAAGGAACTTCTTACAGAGGTGAATAAGAAGGAGGATCCACAGTTCTTTGTGGTCAGAAAATCAAGGATTGTTCTGACTAGCACAAGAGTGGATGATTTACCAAATGAAATTCAGGAACTGCTGGAAGAGTTCGCTGACATCATAGTGGACGAATTACCTCATTCGTTGCCACCGATCAGAAGTGTGATTCATCATATTGATCTCATACCAGGAGCTAGTTTTCCAAAAAAAGCTGCGTACAGATTGATGCCACAAGAGAATGAAGAGGTTAAAATACAAGTCCAGGATTTGTTGGACAAAGGTTTGGTTAGAGAAAGATTGAGTCCATGTGTTGTTACGACAATACTCAGTTTGAAGAAAGACAGAGGATGGAGGATGTGTACTGACTCAAGGATGATAAATAAGATAACCATCAGGTATAGATTTCCACTGCCGAGGATGGATGATCTGATGGATTGCTTGAGCGGAGCAAATTACTTTTCAAAGATTGATTTGAAAAGCAGATATCACCAGATTCACATGAGAGAAGGCGATGAATGGAAGACAACATTCAAAACAAATGAGGGTTTGTATGAATGGCTTGTTATGACGTTTGTCTTAACAAATGCACCAAGTACCTTATGAGGCTGAAGAACAAAGTCCTGAGGGAGTTCATCGGGAAATTTTTCATTGTGTATTTGGATGACATATTGGTTTGCAGTAAGACAATGGCAGAGCATCTAAAGCATTTGGCTATAGTGATGCAGAAACTACAACAGGAGAAGCTGTTGATAAATATGAAGAAATCCTCATTTATGAAGACAGAGCTCATTTACTTGGGGTTTGTTATTTCTGCAAATGAGTTGAGGATGGATCTAGATAAGGTAGAAGTGATTAAGAATTGGCCATCACCGAGGAATATATTTGAGGTGAGAAGTTTTCATGGTTTGGCTAGTTTCTACCGAAAGTTCATTAGAAATTTCAGTGGAATTAGTGCAACGATGATGGATATAGTGAAGAAGTGGCATAAGTCTTTTCACTGGATAGCAGAGGCTGAGAAAAGTTTTAACTTGTTGAAGAGGAAGATTACGGAACAACCAGTTTTGGTGTTGCCGGATTTCCAGAAGACATTTCAGGTGAAATGCGATGCAAGTAGATTTGCAATTGGGGTAGTCTTAAGTCAAGAAGACAGGCCAATCGCATATTTCAGCGAGAAGCTGAATGAGGTGAAATTGAAATACTCCACTTATGATAAGGAGTTCTATGTTTTCATACAGGCATTGAAGAAACGGAGGAATTACTTAATCTCGAAAGAATTTGTCTTGTACAGTGACAATCATGCATTGTAGTTTGTGACTCAACAGGAGAAGTTGAATCAGAAACATGCCAAAAAGGGTTGAGTATATGCAGAATTTCACTTTTGTGATTAAGCATATTTCTGGTATTTCTAACAAAGTTGCTAATGCTTTGAGAAGGAAGTGTTTGTTGTTGCAGGAGTTCTGAGTCAAAACATTGGGTTTTGATGATCTCAGGGACATGTACACAAATGATCCAGACTTCAAGGAAGTGTATGAAGCAACTAAAAATACAGTTCTTAGAGATAGAAGCCAATGGGCCGAATACATGATCCAATAAGGATTGATGTTTAAGGGCAATCAGCTGTGTATTCGAAAATGCTCCATGAAGGAGAACTTGTTAAAGGAGAAACACAATGGAGGATTGGCAGGACATTTCGGTCATGACAAAACATTCCCGAAGATGAATGAATCATATTTTTGGCCAGGAATGTGAGCATATGTCAAGATATTCATTGACAGATGTAGGATTTGCTAGCATTCGAAGGGAAGGAAGTAGAATGTGGGATTCTATCAACCATTTCCCATATCAGAAAGGTCGTGGGATGCGATAAGCATGGATTTTGTATTGGAGTTGCCAAGGACACAAAGAGGTGTTGATTCAATCTTTGTGGTAGTGGATAGATTTTCCAAAATGGCACACTTCATCCCATGTTAGAAGACCAATGATACGACTCACATTGTGAACCTGTTTTTCAAAGAGGTCATTCGACTTCATGGTTTTCCAAGGAGCATAGTTTCGGATAGAGACCCCAAATCCATAGGGAATTTTTTGAGAACTTTATGGAAGAAGTTGGGAACTAACTTGTTGTTTAGTTCAGCGTATCATCCTTAGATATATGGACAGACAAAATGGTCAATAGAAGTCTGGGAGACTTGCTGAGAAGCTTGGTGACAGAGCACCATAGCCAGTGGGACCATATATTGCCACAGGCGGAGTTTGTGTACAATGACTCAGTGAATCAGAGCATAGGCCAGAGTCCATTTCAGGTTGTTTATGGTATGCAGTTGAGAGGAATTTCTGAACTAAGGGATTCAAGACTGACTGCGACTAGGAGCGTTAGTGCAGAAGAATTCACCGAGGCGATGAAAGAACTTCACAGTCAGGTGAAGCAGCGACTGCTGGAATCAAGTCAGGAATATAAACATAGAGCAGATCAGCATAAGAGACAACTTTAGTTTGAGGTTGGTGATATGGTTCTGGCACACTTGAGAAGAGAAAGGTTCCTAAGAGGAACATATAACAAGCTGAAAATGAAGAAAATCGGGCCGTGCAAGGTCTTGAAGAAATTCGGGGCAAATGCTTATGAGATTGAATTACCCGATGCGATCGGAATATCTTCGATATTCAATATCTCGGATTTGTACCCATATAAACCTGAAGAAACAGAGACTGGAGATGAACAACCAGTGATCCAGTGGACAAAACAAATGCTAGTTGCAAAGAAGCCACAGATGGAATGCATACTGGATAAGAGAGTGAGCAAGAGGACCAGAAGGAAATAATACTTCGAGTATCTGGTCAAGTGGAAGAATCATCCAGTTGAAGATGCTAGCTGGGATACTGAAGCAGAGGTACAGAATCATGGACAGACCGTGCAGGAGCTCATCGACAAGATCCCATGAAAGTTTTCAAGCGAGGGAGTATGATGCAAGAGCATCCCTCACATCAAGCGAGCCAGCGCGGAAGGCAAGAGACAGCTGGACAAGCCAACACAATTTTTGAAAACACATTGAAATTGTTGTGCGATATTAAATGAGACATTAAGATGAGGTGCACTTTGTATATTGTAACCGGACCTTGAGCCTTTAATCTCTCATCCTTAGTAGATAGATGACATTTAAGATAGTTAATGTAAAGTAGATAGAATTTAATTCTAGACTAGACAGATTGTAGAGCACGAGAGGGAAATGGGATATAGACACCCTCATTGTACATTGTATTATTATTGAGAATTAGAGATGAAGCATTAAAGCAAGATAATGCAGAGAGCTATGTAAGAACACCCATGTATAGATATTTGAATTAATAGAAGAAGTTGATTCAATTTCATGGTTTTTGTGTCTGTTCTCTGTGTATTGATGTTGATATGCTCATGAATGTTTGCTTCCTGTTATAAATTTGCTTTTATATGCTGTGTATATGATTTCATGTGTGAATTGAAGTCTGAGAGGTTGACGAAATGAGTTTCAATTGTTTCTCTATTTGAGACAGAGAATTCCTGCAAGGAGTGCAGTTGAAGTGTCCGCAAGGAGTGTGTTGACAGAGGGTTCAGATAGAGATAACATTTGTTCTCATTCACCCCAAGGGTGCAGTTGGGCACAGGAGCCGTGCAAGGAGTGTGTAGGCCAGGTAGAAGTCTTAGGGTTGCGAACCTGAGTGAAATATCGAAGGACTGCTGCTGCAAGTGTGTGCAAAGTTGAGGGACTTCAACACTTAGACGTGGTTGAAGGTTTTCTGCAAGGAGTTCGTGCAAGAGTTTTCCTGAAGGACTGAAATGTCGTGGGAAGAGATTAGGAAGGATAGAGCCTTTGAATTTTTTGAAGAACCACTGAGGAGAAGTTGTGCGTGAAGTGTTTAAGCAGGCATTGTAAGTTTTGCGCTGCAGGTAGACGAGTTCTGTGGAGGAACACTTAGTTGCTTTGCAGATTTCATCAGGAGGGATGGACGGTCGGTATTCTTTGAGGAGGATTCACGACATCTCGTGGACCATTAGATCTTGCAGAGGCACAAGGGAGATATTGCAGGTATTCCTAAGAGGTTTAAAGCTCAGGAGGGGTAGAGCCGTTGATCTGAGCCATGAGGGTCGTTGGATCTACACGTATATCGTGTATCGGGGTTTCATGGATTGAAACTCCAAAACATTGCAATGGGAATCACGAAATCGCGATAGGCGATATCCCGACAGTTAAAATATAGCATGGGCCATAGTGGAGTTGGAAAGTGGAGGAAAAGTGGCACACCTTATCGAGGTTTCATAACGAGAAGTCCCAAACTCACAACATTAGGATTCGCGATACCGCAAACTCCGAAATGTCGATGGAGTGAAGTAGCGATTGAATATTCAACTCGCACGTGTGTCAGAGTTTTGGCACATCGGGCATCGGGAGTCGGGGATACAAACTGTTTGATAGCGTGAGTGGCAAAATCACGATAGAGAAAGTCCTGATATGGAAGGGAAGGGTCAGCATTGACTCGTATCGGTGTTCGGGGATTTGAGAGTCCAGCGCCCGACCACTGACCTCACAAAGTCGCGAAGTCTGATTCCCCGATAAGTAAAGAGAGGGGATCATGTGAAGAGTTATGTGGGTGAATATTTCCCGATAGGGAAATAGAAAGATGATTGGAGTTCTTTGGGCCGTGTGAAGAGAATATCCTGTGAGCGGGCGTGCCTGCGGGTGCATGCTGCATCATGGTACTTCCTATCAGTCATGATAGGACAACAATTACCAACCTTTATATCATCCTGTCTATGCATCAATCCATGACAATACATCACTATGACACCACTTGACATCTCTAACATCAATTACATCTATGACAACATAGGCCATCAATCAATACATCAATGATACTATGACAAGACATCACCTCTTTGACATCAATGACAACATAATGTAATATATTATATATTACATATATAATATATAAATATATATGTATTATATATTAGATATAAAATATATGTTACATATATTATAGATGTAATATATAATATATATTATATATGTAATATATAATATATTACATATAATAATATGTAACATATATAATGATGACGACAACTGCATAGTGATGATCCATGACAATGTCAATGATGATGATGAAGACAATAACGATGATGATGATGATTACAACGATGATGATGATTATGACGATAGTGATGACAATGGCGATGATGATGATAATGGTGATGACAAAAATGAAGATGATGACGATGATGATGATGACAATGGCAGTGTCGATGATGATAACAAGGACAATGTCGATGATGATGACGAAGAAAATGATGATGATGATGACCATGACGATGATGATGACCATGACGACGACGATGATGATGATGATATTGATGATGATGAAAATGATGATGATGACGATGATGATGATGATGACAATCATGATAGTGATGAGGATGATGATGATGACAATCATGATGACCATGTTGATGATGATGACCATGACGACGACAATGATGTTGATGATATTGATGATGATGATGATGATGATGATGATTATGACAACTGCAATGATGATGATGATGACCACGACTATGATGATGATAAAAATGATGAGGATGAGGATGAAAATGATGATGACCATGTTGATGACGATGCCAATGAAAATGATGATGACAATGGCAATGGTGATTATGATGGAGATAATAATGATGATGATTTATGGTGATGACAATGGTGATGATTATGATGATGATGATGATGATGATGATGATGATGGTGATGGTGATGACAATGATGATGAAAATGGAAATGAAGACTACGAAGATGATGAAAATGATAATGCCAATGATGATGACACAGACAATGATGACGTTGATGATTATGAACATGATGATGATGATGATGATGATCATCATCATCATTATGAACATGACGATGACTACGATAATGATGATGACAATAATGATGATGTTAATGATGATGATGAATGAAATATTGCTACTGATGATGAAAATCTTGGGTATGGTGATGAAAATGAAGACAAGTATGACAATGATGACAAAACCATGAAGACAATCATGATAGTGATGAAGAGGATGATGATTATGAGGAGGATGATGAAAATGATGATTACGATGATAAAAATCATGAGGAGTAAGATGATGATAAACTCATATAAATAAACAATTTAAAAATAATAAGTCATTTAAAATATATAATCTTATAACTCATACATACATTTCATCATTTTTGAAAAATCATTGATCATCTTCTTCTTCATCCAAGTCTACATCTGTATCATCTGGTTCAGAATCAATGTTGAAAGGATTGTCCATATAAACAACGTCATGATGCAAACGGTCAACCCTCAGGTCGACATCCACTCACATGATCGTTCTTTATCTCCTTTGAGTCGGATCGGCCCTTTCGATTCCTAACTGGAATCTCCTTCCTATCGATCCATAGGTCCTTTCGGAAGCTCCCCTGTGAAAACAACACTAGGTGTGAGCTCCACCTTCTTCATGTGACCATAGTGCTATGACCAAAGCCTAATCAAGAAGGTGCTTGTTGCAAATTGACACTTCACAAGTCAAAGGGTTGAACTCGCATTCCCTTATCTCACGAATCCCCGAGACGCAAGAGGTCAACGGGGTGTTGAATCCTTTCACTAGGCAACACGTGTCTACCTGTCTATCACCCGGGTCCACCTTGTGGTTCTTCCATGTATCTCTCATGCCCAGCTTCATCACTTCACAACTTCTCTTCCCAAAACATTGCCTCACAACACCTGACGTGCCGAGATCTCTAACTCCTCGATACTCCTTATCGCAACTCGCGACTTCAGGGTTTTCGGGACTTCGGATCTCGCGACTTCGTGACTTTTCCTTCCGAGTGTCTCGACTCTCCAACTAAAAAAACCCAAAATTCTGATTTGCCAAAATGATTGACAACGTCCTTCCCCCGTACTTATATCATGTCTCGCGTTTTTTGGAATCTCGGAACAAAAGTCTCGACCTCCTATCTTCCAAAACACCAAAATGTTGAATTCTAGCTCGTTATTAATGCTGGACCCACAAAGAAACTTCTTGCCCTATCGAGACTTTACACTTCACTATTTCACGAATCTTGATGCAAGGTTTTTGATCCTTCAACTCGCGAATCCTCGAAGTGAGAATTCACGAGTGATCCAATGGCCCTTATCGAATTGGATCCTACGGTCCGATTTCTCCTAAGCTTGCACTTGAAGAATACTTTCCATAACTTCCCTGCTCCTATGCAAGATCTGATGGCTCTCAGGACTTCACGAATTCTCCATGGAAAATTTCAACCGTCCAATTCCTCTTTGACAACTCCTACGAAATGAACAAGGTATTCCTTCATGGAACTTGTCCACCTACAAAAAAACCTTGCTATGCCTCCTTCCAACGCTTCAAGGCACTATCCCTCTTGAGCCTTTCTTCGACAACTTCGAAGACTCTATCCCTCCTGAGCTTCCTTGAAAATCCTCAAGTACTCTGCGGGTAACTCATGCGTGCACTCCTTGCGACACTTCTTCAAATACACTTTAATATTTGAACCTCTTCGACTCTGCACACTCCTTGCAACAACAACCTTTCAACAATTCTCTTAGGTTGTAAGCTCTGAGACTCTACTCGGCCTACGCACACCTTGCATGGCTCCTGTGCTTAACTTGCACTTCCACAAGAATGAGAACAATGTTATCCCTCCTGAGCTTTCAGAGATAAAAACTATGAACCCGTCAACACACTCCTTGTAGACGCTCCACTACAGTCCTTGCAGGAACTCTTGCTCAGATAGAGAAACAGTTGAAACTCATTTCTTACTCTCTCTCTCAGATTTCATACATTCAACAAGAAATCATTCATACATAGCATAATAGAAAATGCATAACAGAAAGAGTAAAATAACTATAAGCATAGCATTCAACATACATACACAAAAAGCATTAGAACACCATGAGTCTAAAATCAAAGCTTCATATATTAATTTCAGAACTTTTGTACATGGCCTCTTCTGCACAACTCTCTATTTATTCTCCTCTATGATCTATTCTCAATTGACAATTGGTAATGTTAATGTTCCAAATGATACAAGATGAGGGTGTCTATAGCCAGTTTTCCCTCCACTCCTAAAACTATCTAATCTGGAATTCAAAACTACTTACTTACATTTATTATACATAAATGCCTCTACCTACTACAGACGAGAGCAGATCACTCAGGGTTTGTTTACAATATACAATTACGCCCTTTCTTAACATCTTTATTTAAGTTTTGGCG
Source organism: Picea glauca (assembly GCA_000966675.3). Taxonomy (NCBI): domain Eukaryota; kingdom Viridiplantae; phylum Streptophyta; class Pinopsida; order Pinales; family Pinaceae; genus Picea; species Picea glauca. The sequence goes on along the minus strand of JZKD02S0705384.1, from coordinate 288,617 downwards.
CATCCCTCTTCAAAACAATTTAAACACCTTTGAACATGTGCCAAAATGTGTTGGTGCTGCTCGCGCTCACTTGATGCTAACGATGCTCCTGCATCATACTCCCTCTCTTGAAAAAATTTCATGGGCTCCTATTCATGAGCTCCTGCATGGTCTATCCATGCTTCTAGATCTCTACGTCATTTTCCCAGCTAGTGTCTTCAACTGGATGTCCCTTCCATTTGACCAAGTATTCAAAGTATTCCTTTCTCCCGGTCCTCTTACTAACTCTTTTGTCCAGTATGCTTTCCATTTGTGGTTTCTCTACAACTGGCATCTGTTTAGTCCACTGAACCTCCAGTTGTTCATTACCTGCTTCTACTTCTTCATATTTATAAGGGTACAAATATGATATGTTGAATATCGAAGAGATTCCAATCCCATCGAGTAATTAGATCTCATAAGAATTTGTCCCAAATTTCTTTATGATCTTTCACGGTCCAATTTTCTTCATTTTCAATTTATTATATGTCCCCCTCGGGAACCTTTACTTTATCAAGTGTGCAAGGATCAAATCACCAACTTTGAACTGAAGTTATCTCCTGCGTTGATCTACTCTTTTCTTATACTCTTGGCTCAAGTTCTGCAATCGCTCCCTAACTTGGTTATGAAGCTCCTTCATCACTTCTGCGAAATCCTCTGCACTAACACTCCTAGTCGCAGTCTGTTTTGAATCTCTCAATTTAGAAACTCTTCTTGGTTTCATTCCATAAACAATTTGAAATGGACTCTGCCCCGTGATTCTGTTGATTGAATAATTATATGCAAATTCTTCCTGTGGTAGAATATTGTCCCACTGAATGTGATGTTCTGTCACCAAACTCCTCAGCATGTCTCCCAAAATTCTATTCATGACTTCTATCTTTCCATCCATCTGAGGATGATTAGCTGAACTAAATGACAAGTTTTTTCCCATCTTTTTCCATAAGGTTCTCTATAATTTTCCCATGAACTTGGTGTCTCGATCTGAAACTATGCTCCTTGTTAAGCCATGAAGTCGAATGACTTCTTTGAAAAACAGATTCGCAATGTGAGTTGTGTCACTGGTTTTCTAACATGGTATAAAATGTTCCATCTTAGAAAATCTATCCACCACTACAAAGATCAAGTCAAACCCTCTTTGTGTTCTTGGCAGCCCCAATATGAAGTCCATGCTTACTACATCCCACGGCCTCTCAGGTATAGGTAACAATTGATATAAGCCTGCATTTTGTCTCTTTCCTTTTGAATGCTGACAAATTATACATCTGTCCACGAATCTTTTGATGTTTGTTCTCATTCCTGACCAAAAATATGACTCATTTAACTTTGAGAACGTCTTGTCATGACCAAAATGTTCAACCAATCCTCCACTATGCTTCTCCTTCAACAAATTCTCCCTCATGGATCATTTTGGAATACAAAGTTGATTACCCTTAAAAAGTAATCCTTCTTGGATCATGTATTATGTCCATTGACATCTGTCCCTGAGAAATAGATTCTCAGCTACTTCATACACCTCTTTGAAGTCTAGATCATCTTTGTACATGTTCCTGAGATCATCAAAACCCAATGTTTTGACTCTGAACTCCTACAAAATTAAACACTTCCTGCTCAAAGCATCAGTAACCTTGTTAGCAGTTCCAGAAATATGTTTAATTACAAAAGTAAAATTTTGCATATACTCGACCCATTTAACATGTTTTTGATTCAATTTTTCCAGTTGAGTCACAAATTTCAAAGAATCATTGTCACTATATAAGATAAATTCCTTAGGGATTAAGTAATGTCTCCATTTCTTCAATGCCTGGATAATTGCATAGAATTATTTATCATATGTAGAGTACTTCATTTTGGCTTCATTCAGCTTCTCACTGAAGTATGCTATCGACCTATCTTCTTGGCTCAAGACTGCCCCTATTGCAAATCCACTTGGATCACATTTTACCTGAAATGTCTTCTTGAAATCAGGCAACACCAGAATTGGTTGTTCAGTAATCTTCCTTTTTAACAAATTGAAGCTTTACTCTGCTTCTTCTATCTAGTGAAAATATTTATGTCTTTCCTTCACCGTGTCCATCATTGGTGCACTAATTCCACTGAAATTCCTAATGAACTTCCTGTAGAAACTAGCCAATCCGTGAAAGCTTCAAACTTCAAATACACTCTTTGGTGATGGCCAATTCTTAATCACCTCCACTTAATATGGATCCATCTTCAACTTATCGACAGAAATAACAAAACTCAAATAAATGAGCTCTGTCTTCATGAATGAGGATTTATTCATGTTTATCAGTAGCTTCTCTTGCTATAACCACTTCATCATTGTAGCCAAATGTTTCAGATGCTCTGCCTCTGTTTTACTGAAAATCAGTATGTCATCAAGATACACAATGACAAATTTTTCGATGAAATCCTTCAGGACTTCATTCATTAATCTCATGAAGGTACTTGGTGCATTTGTTAAACCAAATGACATAACAAGCCATTCATACAACCCTTCGTTAGTCTTGAAGGTTGTCTTCCATTCGTCTCCTTATCTCATACGAATTTGATGATAACCACTTTTCAAATCAATCTTTGAAAAGAATCTTTCTCCACTCAAGCAATCCATCAAATCATCCATCCTTGGCAATGGAAATTTGTATCTGATGGTAATATTGTTGTTCGCTCTTCAGTCTGTACACATCCTCTAGCCTCCATCTTTTTTTGGGATAAGAACTGTCGGAACAACACATGGACTCAAGCTTTCTCTTACCAATCCTTTGTCCATCAAATCCTGAACTTGTCTCTTGACCTATTCATTCTCCTATGGAAATAGTCTGTACGCTGCTTTGTTTGGTAAACTAGCTCCTGGTATGAGATCAATGTGATGACTTATACTTCTAATAGGTGGAAACGAACGAGGTAGTTCGTCCACTACTATATCAGCAAATTCTTCCAGCAACTTTTGGATTTCTTCTGGTAAATCATCCACTCTTGTGCTGGTCAAAACAATTCTAGGTTTCCTAACCACAATGAATTGTGGATCTTCCTTCTTCTTAACCTCCTTAAGAAGTTCCTTCCCACTGATGAGAAGTACAGTTTTGCTTAACTCTAGTTTCATTTCTTTGTCCTTAATCGACAACAACATGTGAGTTCTCCCATTCTTTTCTAGGTTGTATGTGTTCTTCCTCCCATCATGAACCACATTCCTGTCATATTGTCATGGTCTACCCAACAATAGATGACAAATATCCATGGGAATGACATCACACAATACCTTATTGTTATATCCTCCTATTTTAAATTCAACTAAACATTGTTTAGTGACATTTACCTGATGTCCTTTTTGTAGCCATGAAACTCTGTATGGAGTTGGATGTTCAATAGTATCCATCTCCATATTTTCTACCATCTCTGTAGAAACGAGATTGTTCATGCTACCACTGTCCATGATGAATTTGCATACCCTATCTTTGGTCTTGCAAGTAGTCTGGAAAAGACTGTTCCTTTGCACTTGATTCTTTGCCTCCTTTTACGACGTTAAGAGAACCTTCCTCATCATCAGTGATATTCCGCCTTCAACATCCTCTACCTCAACATTCCACCTCTGTGCTTCGGCAATGTGAGTCTCACCACCTTCTTTCTTCTTATTTGGACATTCATAAGATTTGTGTCCATTCTTTCCACATGTGAAGCATTATATTACTCCACCTCTACCTCTTCCTCGTCCTCTGGCATGAGGAAAAGTGTTGTTATTAGCATATTTTCCTGTCTGTTCAGTATACTTCCCTCTCTGTGAGCTTCCACCTCTCTCAGTTTGAGGTTGAGGTTTCTTCCATTCTTCCTTAGATTTTTGATTCCTATCTTGGACAATTGTTTTGCCTCTGGGATGACTTATACCTTGGCCTCTTTGGCTTTTCTTTCGGTTCAGCTTCTCTTCAGACTTTAGAGCCATATGATAAGCATCTTCTATGGTCTGAATGATCATCATGCTCATCTCATCCTGAATTTTGTATCTCAGACCATTCATATATCTGGAAACCTTTTCATCATCACTTTCGCGATGACCTGCCTTGATGTTTAGCTTGTAGAACTCTTCAGTGTACTCCTTCACTGTCATTAGCTTCTGTCTCAAGTTCCGCATCCTTCGAAACAGAGTGACTTGATAATCCTTGGGTATGAATTTTTCCTTCATCTTCGCGATCATTCTATCCCAACTCCTGATTTTTTGCTTGCCTTTGTAGCATCTATCAGCTTGTAGTTCATCCCACCACAATGTTGCATGTCCTTTCAATCTTGTGACAACATGTTTGACCTTCTTGTCTTCCTCGACATATTCATAGTCAAAATACGTGTCTAGAGCTCTAATCCAGTGTAGAAGCTCTTCAACATCCAGGTTTCCCTCATATACTGGAATGCCCATTTTTTCTCTAGCACCCATTCTTGCAACAGCTCTAAGTAGGCGTTCATTTGTTGCATCCTCTGCTACAACTTCTTCTCCTTCATGTTCAGCCTCATCTTCACTTTCAGAATCACTAAGATCCCCAACACCGACTGCATGCCTCTGTGCTATTTCCATGGCATCTATCCTAGCATGTAAGTTACGCATATCTCTTTCCCCTGGTGGATCAGGTAATTGTCTGCCCCTTCTTCTTGGAATTTCTCTTTCTTCTTCCAGGTTCGGTATTTGCCTGCCCCGTATTCTTGGAATTTCTCTATCCTCTAGTGGATTGGGTGTTCGTCTGTCTCTTCTTCTTGGCGGCATGACTGTAAAATTCCTCTTTTCCCTACTACAGAAAGAAAAGAAATATTTCTGGTCTCTAATGCCACAACTAATGTAGATGGCCAACCCTCAGGTTGACGTCCACTCATAGGATTGTTCTTTATCTCCTTTGATTTAGATCGGCCCTTTCAATTCCTTACTGGACTCTCCTTCCTATCAATCCACGGGTCCTTTCGGAAGCTCCCCTGTGCAAACAACACTAGGTGCGAGATCCACCTTCTCCATGCGACCACAACGCTATGACCAAAGCCTAATCAAGAAGGCGCTTGTCGCAACTTGCCACTTCACAAGTCAAAGGGTTGAACTCTCATTCCCTTATCTCACGAATCCCTGAGACGCAAGAGGTCAACGGGGTGTTGACTCCTTTCACTAGGCGACACGTGTCCGCTTGTCTATCACCCGGGTCCACCTTGTGGTTCTACCACATATCTCTCATGCCCAGCTTCAGCACTTCACAAATTCACTTCCCAAAACACTGCCTCCTTTGTATCACAACACCCAAAGTGCTGAGATACCGAACTCTTCGATACTCCTTATCGCAACTCACGACCTCGGGGTTTTCAGGACTTTGGATCTCGCGACTTCGTGACTTTTCCTTCTGAGTGTCTCGACTCTCCAACTACAAAAACCTAAAATTTTGATTCACTAAAATGATTGATGGCATCCTTCCCCCGTACTTATATCATGTCTCACATTTTCAGGAATCTCGGGACAAAAGTCTCGACCTCCTATCTTCCGAAATGCTGAAATGCTAAATTCTAACTCGTTATTAATGTTGGCCCCACAACGAAACTTCTTTCCCTGTTGGGACTTGGCACTTTGTGATTTCACGAATCTTGATGCAAGGTTTTTGGTCCTTCAAATCGTGAATCCCCGAAGTGAGAATTCACGAGTGATCCAATGGCCCTTGTCGACTTGGATCCTATGGTCTGATTTCTCCTGAGCTTGCACTTAAAGAATACTTGACGTAACTTCCTTGCTCTTACAAGATCTGATGGCTCTCGAGACTTCGCGAATTCTCCACGGAAAATTTTGACTGTCCAATTCCTCTTTGACAACTCCTATGAAATGAACAAGGTATTCCTTCATGGAACTTGTCCACCTGCAAAACAACCTTGCTACGCCTCCTTCCAACACTTCAATGCACTAGCCCTCTTGAGCCTTTATTTGATAACTTCGAAGACTCTATCCCTCCTGAGCTTCCTTGAAAATCCTCAAGTACTCTGCGGGTAACTCCTGCACGCACTCCTTGTGGCACTTCTTCAAATACGCTTAAATATTTGAACCTCTTCGACTCTGTGCACTCCTAGCAACAACATCCTTTCAACAATTCCCTCAGGTTGTAAGCTCTGAGACTCTACTCAGCCTGCACACACCTTGCATGAATCCTGTGCTTAACTTGCACTTCCGCGAGAATGAGAACAATGTTATCCCCCCTGAGCTTTCAGAGATAAAAACTTTGAACCTGTCAATGCATTCCTTGCGGATGCTCCACTACACTCCTTGCAGGAACTCTTTCTCAGATAGAGAAACAATTGAAACTCATTTCTTACTCTCTCTCTCTCAGATTTCATACATTCAACAAGAAATCATTCATGCATAGCATAAGAGCAAATGCATAACAGAAAGAGTAAAATAAATATAAGCATAGCATTCAACATACATACACAGAAAGCATTAGAACACCATGAGTCTAAAATCAAAGCTTCATATATTAATTTCAGAACTTTTGTACATGGTTTCTTCTGCACAGCTTTCTATTTCTTCTCCTCTATGCTCTATGCTCAATTGACAATTGGTAATGTTAATGTTCCAAATGATACAAGATGAGGGTGTCTATAGCTGGTTTTCCCTCCGCTCCTAAAACTGTCTAATCTGAAATTCAAAACTACTTACTTACATTTATTATACATAAATGCCTCTACCTACTACAGACGAGAGCAGATTTCTCAAGGTATGTTTACAATCTACAAGTATTCCCTTTCTTAACTTCTTTATTTAAGTTTTGACACATCCCTCTTCAAAACAATTTAAACACCTTTGAACATGTGCCAAAATGCATTGGCGTTGCTCGTGCTCTCTTGTTGCTGATGATGCTCCTGCATCACGTCATCATCATCAAAATCATTGTTTATAATATCCTCATTAATATGATAGTTGAGAACATTGTCATCTACATTTGGCTCAACTTCTTCGACTTCTTCATCTGATGATACATATACCTCATGCTCCTCTACATCCTCTTCTTCTTCAATATCATCTTATTCTAGTACATTATACTTTATAGGACTTCCTCTTGGATCATATATGACAACGTACGACCAACCTACTTTACTTATAACCTTTTAATAAAATACTTTCTCACATTGGCTTGGAAGAACATAATTTTATGTACCCAACTCAAATGTCCTTGTTGTTAACACTAATATTTTCATTATCAAATTTTTGCCAAAATAACATATGTGGCAAGGCACTATGGAAGTTATGGAATTTTTGTAGCATAATGGTTTTTATACATAGGTGTTACATGATTTATCTTCATCAATGACAAAGTTTAATAAAATTATAAAAACTATACCATTTGGAACAAGGTTCAAAGGTGAAAACACTCGCAACAAATTTGTTCACAGTGAACTCTCGTTTTCATCATATCTTAAAATATGCCAACTAGGTTTTTTTGAAATTTTTTGTGGAGGACAAACATAATGTATTTGAATTTATGATAAAAAATCAGCCCAAACTAGTTCGTCGTTTGGGAGAAAATTAAAAATAAGCATCTACAGGAATATTCATAGTGCATCCTGCAGATACGTTGCAAACTCTAATAATTTGATAAATCTGAATTATGGGAGGGATTCCATCTATCAGAAAGGGTTCAGATGGTTTTCTATGAGGTATATGGACATGAGTTACATGTTTTCTATCACCATATCAAGCATCATGTTCTATTTCAAAAGGAATTTATCACAATAGACAAGATCCAAAAAAATAGGATCTAGGTGGATTTTTTGTTTCACCTTGTTGTAACAACTCCTAGAGAAAAGGGACTCCAATGAAACCACTTGGGATTCAACCT
>JZKD02S0705384.1:255197-267782 GCA_000966675.3 Picea glauca | reverse complement strand
ACCTTTGAACATGTGCCAAAATGCATTGGCGTTGCTCGTGCTCTCTTGTTGCTGATGATGCTCCTGCATCACGTCATCATCATCAAAATCATTGTTTATAATATCCTCATTAATATGATAGTTGAGAACATTGTCATCTACATTTGGCTCAACTTCTTCGACTTCTTCATCTGATGATACATATACCTCATGCTCCTCTACATCCTCTTCTTCTTCAATATCATCTTATTCTAGTACATTATACTTTATAGGACTTCCTCTTGGATCATATATGACAACGTACGACCAACCTACTTTACTTATAACCTTTTAATAAAATACTTTCTCACATTGGCTTGGAAGAACATAATTTTATGTACCCAACTCAAATGTCCTTGTTGTTAACACTAATATTTTCATTATCAAATTTTTGCCAAAATAACATATGTGGCAAGGCACTATGGAAGTTATGGAATTTTTGTAGCATAATGGTTTTTATACATAGGTGTTACATGATTTATCTTCATCAATGACAAAGTTTAATAAAATTATAAAAACTATACCATTTGGAACAAGGTTCAAAGGTGAAAACACTCGCAACAAATTTGTTCACAGTGAACTCTCGTTTTCATCATATCTTAAAATATGCCAACTAGGTTTTTTTGAAATTTTTTGTGGAGGACAAACATAATGTATTTGAATTTATGATAAAAAATCAGCCCAAACTAGTTCGTCGTTTGGGAGAAAATTAAAAATAAGCATCTACAGGAATATTCATAGTGCATCCTGCAGATACGTTGCAAACTCTAATAATTTGATAAATCTGAATTATGGGAGGGATTCCATCTATCAGAAAGGGTTCAGATGGTTTTCTATGAGGTATATGGACATGAGTTACATGTTTTCTATCACCATATCAAGCATCATGTTCTATTTCAAAAGGAATTTATCACAATAGACAAGATCCAAAAAAATAGGATCTAGGTGGATTTTTTGTTTCACCTTGTTGTAACAACTCCTAGAGAAAAGGGACTCCAATGAAACCACTTGGGATTCAACCTCTTTAGAGTAGGAAGGAATGATACACTATATATATAAGTTGTTTTTTGATGAAAGGGTTCAATTCATGATCCAAGAGAGGCTCATGAGAGAAAAAAAGGCAGTTTACCTGTGTATGTTTATTTGTAAGCTTGAGGGCATGTAATGTAATATTTTCTGCCATTAAATATTCACGAGAGATATTTATCATATTTTATTCTTTGTTTTCCATTTATTTTTCATCATATTACTTGAATATAATGCATATTTTTAAGATCAAATGCTTCCTATGATTAATGGATTCCTAGACAACAGAGGATTTGTTGTAAATTGTCTATTAATATTTGTTTTGTTCAAGTTTTCTTTAATCTGTTTTTTCAGAAAGGATATATGTATGATGGATGTTCTGCCTTTTTTCATATTCTCTATGCTTCTACCCATAATTATATAAACCTTTATCTATTATACAATTTGATTTCCTTTGATCTCTAGGATGTTTATGAATCCATGCCCAATGGTATCCTACTGATCTGTAGTTTGTTTCCCTTTCTTTTCTCATAGATTCTTGATGGTCTACATGAACATAAATTTGATTAAATATTTTAGTTTTCCAGCATTCAAATGGGTATTGGGCTTGTTCTTAAATAATTCTAAGAACAACTCCTCGTGCTAACATTTTTTGCTTCGTTGCTGAGGAGCCAAGAATAAAGTAATATTCCCTAGGAGAATGGTATAGAATATATCTAACTCTTGATGGTAGACATGAGAAGGTACAATTTTCTACCCAATGACTCCAACTTCATTACAGATGAGTCTATTGGAAACTTCACTAGTTTGAAATGGATGTTATTCTTGCTCAGAGGTATGCATTTTGTGATTTTTCAAATATATCTGGTTTTCCAAATACCGTGCATGATAGAAGTGAATGGGAAGGATGCCTTCCCAGGTTTAGAGGAGAATATTGGGAAGTGTCAGTGGATGTTTTATTAGATTTTCAGGAGTGCATACTTAAATTGAAATTTATACATGAAGATGTCCTGATCAAGTTGTTTATATACTCCTTGGAGGGGAAATCTCACGACTGGCATATATCTCTTTCAATTGTTGGTGTTATTTCTTTGAAAGGTTTTTATTTTTCCTTTCATTCATTTCGTAAAGATAAATTTTCAGATGACTTCCTTTATCCAAAATGTTTCCATGAATATGATTTTCTATGTAAATATGATAATCATGAAAGGAATACTTGTGTTGAAGAATATGTTGTAATAGAAGAGATTGTTCATGATGATCAACAGGTTGATAATACTCAAAATGACATGCTTTCCCACAAAGTTGCAATAGAAGCAAATAATTAGGTTTCTGAAAGTTTACCTGTTGTTAGAACTGAGAGTGACCCTCATACTGCTAGAGGATAATCCCAATACCCATTTTATTTAAATGATTAAAACAAGTTATAATTGGTGGATCGACAAGAGAAGAGTAAAAGGGAGGGCATCTGATTGCTTGCAAATACATTCTATTGGGCATGGAGTCATAACATTCTGCAGATCAAAGACAATTAGGCTCCCTACCAGACAAAAGGCTTATGCAAGGATGGGTAGAAGAATAGAAGGTGAACAAAAAGAAGAATATCCACTTAACATAGATCTTTTCTAAAATATATATAAAAGAGTACTTGAACAATAATCAATGATTAGTAGGCAATTACCACAAATTCTTTACAGCTCATGAATCCATTGACCAAAGGAATATTTTGATCTTCAAAGTATGTAAATATTACTCAAGCAAGATGATAAGAAATAATGGAAACAAGAGAAAAACTAGTATGGTATCACAACTTTAATGAATCTCTAATGTAATAAATCCCTACAACACATGCCCTCAGACTTACAAATACACAAATAAACTGCCCCTATAGATCTCTCTAGTCATGGACTCCACCCTCATTCATTAAATATAAAATAACATCCAAAATATTCTTAGGAGTCACAAACCATCTCTTTAATTGGATTATTGGCTTTGGATATAGGTGGCAACAGTGGAAGAGACAAAAATCCAACAAACTGCTAAATTTTAGGAGGTTGTTGGAAGTCACTAATAAATTTGTTTCCAACTCACTGCATGAGGTTTTAATGGAGCTAAATCTTAGGTGCATGTGTTCTTTAGCATCTAACTGATCTTTGAGAAGTCATTCGAACCCTCCTTGATAGGTGGAAGCCTAAAAACAAGGTGGATTTATCAAACTGTTAGAGTTCACGACGCCTTTGACAACATGCGCTACAAACTTTCCTTTAGGTGCTAATTTTGAATTTTCCCGCAAACTACAAACATGGTCGGGTTGATTGTTTGTCAAAAAATCGATGGTAATATGGTTCTTCTCCACACCAAATTTTATAAGAACCCACATCACTATTTGGGATTTATGATAAAATATTTAGAAGAAGCTGCTACAGGAAATGAGTTTGTAGTGCCTTACATCAACACAATGAACTTTCCTGTATGTGTTGTTTTGTTCCAAATAAAATCAACTAATGCCAAAACCATGCAATAATCCTTGAAAATGTTTAACAAACCTACTACAACTTCTGAGTAATAAAAATAACTTTCATAAATAGTATATTCATAACATCATAGGACAAAACATTCCTTAGATTTACAAGCCTGCATATATAATATATCATAACAAAACTGATTGAAAGTTGAAGACATAATTCTTTATCATATTTTTGTTGCTGAACATTACACTAACAATTCTTCAAGATCTTAATCCACCATAATCTGCTACAGAGAGTTCGTAGCGCCAAAAGTGGTAGTATGTGACAGTTTAAACCACACTGTGAGTTCGTAGCGCCTTTAACCACTTTGCAACGCATTGTGTTTTAATGAAAATGGAGATGAATTTGATACATTTTCTTCTTTAGAAATTATGACAATCACCCTTATAACACTAAGACTTGACAATGTATTTTCATCAATTTTAGAGCCAAGGTTAAAATCAATCACCTTGATTTATAATCATAAAAGATGACTCTAAACCTATGAACTTTTAAATGACTAACTCCTAGTAGAAGGAATTACCACATGACTAGAAAAGACTAATGATGCGCTTCAATACATATCATGTGCTAACACTTGCTATAATTGTTTATGATTATTATGAATTTGAAGATATATTTGATTTAGCTACAAATCATGAGGATCAATTATCTTTTAGTCAAATTGCTCTTGAAATCAATGAAGGCAACCCACAACAAATTTTATTTTTACAGACAGATGAGATTGAAAGAAGTCATGAAACTAGGCATATACAGAAACAATCCAATCTCCAGCTGGAAAAACAAGAAGAGATATTTCTTTATGACTCTCATGACCCTATGGCTGATTATCTAGAGTTTTTGAGAAGTGCAGATGTCAAACCATTCTTGTTTAGTGGATGTTGGTTCTATTGTCTTTTTGAACTGCACTATTCTATGTCATGGATTCCTTCATGTTTACGATCTAGATCAAGAGTTTCACCAGTTAGCCAATTGCTTGCATGGCTTCATTGGAAAGTTGATTACACTTGATCAAGAAGAAATTTCAACTTGTTAGGGTAGGATTAAATAAGATTGACACAGAAGCATTTATTTTTTCATTTTGAATTCATTTGCAAGTGTGATATTTCATTTTAGTGTTCTTTGCAGTATTTTGATTTTTTAGTTTTCAATAAGGAGCGGAGGTGCTCTCAGGGATACAGGTAGCAGGAATCAAATGGAATAAGGCCACTAGAACTGCAGGGGTTCTTGGAGCCCCATAGGGAGGTCTCCATCCCAGTTGGAGCCAAATGTTAACAATGATATTTTCATCATCAAATTTTGGCCAAAATAGCATATGTGACAAGGCACTATGGAAATTATGGCATTTTTGTAACATAATGGTTTTTATACACAATTATTACAGGATTTATCTTCATCAACGACAGAGGTTAATACCATTATACAAACCATACTAGTCAAAACAAGTTTCAAAGGTTAAAACAATCAAAACGTAGATTTCACAATGAAATACAATTCGCTACAAAATCTTTTGTAACAAAGATTTTGCAGAAAATTTGTATGCTGCGAACTATTGTTTTCATCATATCTTGAAATATACGAACTAGGTTTTTTTTTAAATTTTTCTGGAGGAGAAACATAATGTCTTTGAATTTATGACAAAAAATCATCCATAACTAGTTCTTCGTTTTGGAGCAAATTCAAGGTAAGCATCTATAGGAAATTTCACACTGCATCCTACAGATACGCTCTGAACTCTAACAATTTGATAAATTTGAATTATGGGAGGGTTTAAATATTTCATAAAGGGTTTGAATGGTTTTCTGGGAGATATTTGGACATGGGGGACATGTTTTCTCTCACCATCTCAAGCAGCATGACCTATTTCAAAAGGAATTTATCACAATAGACAAGATCAAAAAAAATAGGAGCTAGGTGGATTTTTTGTTTCACCTTGTTGTAACAACTCCTAGAGAAAAGGGAATCCAATGAATCCAATTGGGATTCAACCTCTTTATAGTAGGAATGAATGATAAAATATATATAGAAGTTTTTTTGTTGATGAAAGGGTTTAGTTCATGAGCCAAGAGAGGCTCATGAGAGAAAAAAAGGAAGTTTACCTATGTGTGTTTATTTGTAAGCTTGAAGGCTTGTGATGTAACATTTTCTGCCATTAAAGATTCATGAGATTTTTTTATCAAATTGTCTTATTTTTTTTCCATTTCTTTGTCATCATATTACTTGAATACGATGCAGATTGTGAAGATCAAAGGATTCCTGGACAACAAAGGATTTATTGTAACTTGTCTATTAATCTATGTTTTGTTCAAGTTTTCTTTAATATATTTTGCAGAAAGGATCGTTGTATGATGGATGTTATGCCTATTATCATATTATCTATGCTTATACCCATAATTATATAAATATGTATCTGGTATACAATTTGATTGCCTTTGATTTGTGGGATGTTCATCACTCCATGCCCAATGGTAGCCTACTAATCTGCAGTTTGTTTCCCTTTCTTTTCTCATAGATTCTTGATGTTCTACCTGAACATACACATGATTAAATATTTCATTTTTATAGAATTCAAATGGGTATTAGGCTTGTTCTTAAAGAAGTCTAAGAACAAATCCTGGTGCTAACGCTTGTATTAATCATGGTAAATCCATTGGCATGACCAATAACAGTTCTATATGGATCACATTCATTCATATGTAACCTATACCATTTGATCTCAAACAGAACTAACTTGAAGGATTTAAAGTCGAACTCAATTATATCATCCAAATACCCATAGTATCTATTTTCCGATATTGTTGGATGTCTGTCACTTCTTGAGGAAACATCAGTGACCTAAAAGACTGCAGTTATCTTAGAATAATAGGTTTTCTTCTTGTCATCCAACTTTTTGATGCAAAATTTATGACCATTGCACCACATACATGTGTGGTGTGTCAACTACAATATGCTCGACACATAAAAAATGCATTATCAATCAATAAACATATTTAGACTTAGGAAAAATTAAAAAAAAAACACACCACATAGATTAATATATTGGAAAAAAAATAAAACACGATGTGGGTGAATAATATTCTTCCCTATTTATCTTTTAAATCATATGCTAAATCAATTTCTCTCATAGTAATATTGGTATATTGATTACGATGAGCTTATTTAAAAAAAGTAGCCATCCCTTCCCATGATAACCTACCATTACATTGTATACATTTATCTATCCATACCTTCATCCAATCAATATTGTTTGTGAAGTATAAATGTAGTGCATCCCAATATTGACCAACTATATGAAAAAGGAATAAAAATTAATAATTGATCATGGAAGCTAAACAAAAATTAAATAAGTACAATATATAAATAAATCAATATTAATGCAAAGTAGTATATATCTCTACCATATAATTACCTTTCACTTTCCTCATTATACCTTTCTCGACTAGGACCTCCCCTTCTGTAATGTCCCCAACCACCACCAGGCCAGGAAACATCACCTCTTGGATGTCATTCTTAGCTCTAATACCAGTTTATGAATTTATATGGATGCATATCTAACTCAAATTAACAGTTACAACATTCTGTTCATGCCACTTATTCATGCATAAATAATCATTAAAACATACTGAAAATATATGCATACAGATGACATGTTCTATCCATACACAAATTAATGCATAAATAACAATAAGCCTACACAAACAACATATATGATATATCTAGTCATTACTCATCAAGTTATACAACATGTACAATTACCCAACACAGAATAAACAAAGATTTGGTACTTATATTTCAATACATGACCACCAAATGTGTGCATACCTTCCATGAACCTCCTAGCCTTATACCATGCTTCTCATCACGCTCAGCAGTGGGTCACCCCCGATTTGGGACTAAACTCCACCAGGCAAGGGAGTCTTAGGCTTGGAAAGGAAACAAGAAAGTCACACAGGTCAACAGGAAGGATTATTCCCTAGGATCTATCTCACACTAACAACCTACAACCTCTCATTCCCCACATGTCTATCCCACCCCAGGAAGTGTGAACCTTCTCTCCTCAACATTCCTTCGACTACCCCACTTCCCTTCCAGTGCTTCAACAATAGACCAAACATGAATTCTAAGAGAACTATAGCTATAGTTGGGATCCTTATGGGAAATCACTTCCCTAGCAACCTATCTCACCCGGAGAGAGTTTCTTGCAGGATTGAAAACCTGCTTCTTCAATCCATGGTCCTGGAAACCCGCCTCTTCAAACCACAGGCCTGACAACTTTCTTCTTCACTCCAACTTCTATGTCAATTTCAGTAAGGTAGTGGAAACAACAAGCTCAGTAAGGAACAAACGATGGAAGCAAGCTACACTCAGTCAAGGAACTACGTGGGATACACAACCAACAGTTAAGACACCACATGGATTAGGAAGTTACAGGGTGAATCCCCTTCATAGGAGACAAACAAGATAACTCAAGTATGACTAAAGGATTCCAAGGGTGCGTGCTAGATATAGATGCGATGATGATGGAGAATTGGTTCAATGCATGAATCCTGGTGAATTGGTGATCCATATTTTATGAGCAAAATGAAATGAATACAGATTATTAACAGGTGATTAACACAAAATAACAGAGATACAGTAAAATTGGTTTTCTATTCAATAATGAAATAAGCTGAAACTGTAAAATGCAGCGAAAACAACCTTGTTGGAATGGTGGCGGCTTATCTCTGAGAAGAGATGTGATGACAGTGCGCATTCGCAAGAAGACAGTTACAATGAGGCTCTAAAGGCCTTTTTACAATAATTATGAATTCCAAAAACCCTAGACATCCAAAAACCTAACCCTAGGAGATGAAGCACCAAAAGTCATGTGGGCCCCGTTTGGGTAAGTTAGTACATCAACTTCCCGAGGTCGTAACTTTTTCATACGATCTCTGTTTTGGGCATGTGATAGACCATTGGAAAGGTATCATAGAGGAGATTAATTTTTGGGGCTCAATAATTACTTTGTATATAATTGAGAGGCTCGATCCTGAAAAACCTTCATTTACGCCCTCAAAATGGCCCCAAAAGTTAAAACTACTAAAACTAGTAAATTGCCAAAATTGTCAGAAAACTGTTTTGAGACAGTTGGAAAAGGTGGGTGGCCATTGATATCCATATGGATAAATCCTCCCTCCTTAGGAAGAAATGGTCTCCATTGCATTGAGGTCCCCCATTAGATGAGGAAATTTCTACTGAATTTGGCCCCGGGTGAGCCACTTGCCTTGGTGCAGGAGCTACCCTACTTTGATGACTCAATAAAGCTGGATCATTTGTTGTCGAGTGCCCTTGATTTGTATGTCCACAATCTGATCATTGGATTCCTATTATATTAATTCGGGGTTGATCTTTGTTGGTTTCAGCTGTTCTACTACTTCTGAGGTGTCCAATAATGGTGGGAAATAAGGGCGAAGGAGATCTACGTTGAACATTGGGTGCAAGCCAAGGAAAGGAGGAATGTTGAGCTCAAAATCATTATCCCCCACTACCTTGGTGATAATGTACGACCCATAATGGAGTGGGCATTGTTTCTGTAAGTGCAACCAAACTTTGTCGCCCACCTAAAACTTATGTGGCACCCAATGTTGATCATGGCGTTGTTTGTACTTGTCATTGGACTTCTGTAGGATATCCTGAACCTATTGGCAGATGTGTTGGATCCCTTCAATGAACCAAGTGGATTTTTCAGATTCAATTGGAGAAGGAGATGAGTTGATTGAGGTGACCGCAAGGGGAAGTGAAACATCTACAAGACCCAATGGTTGGAATCCCAACCCCACTTGAAAGGGCTTGTGTCTAGTTGAGCTATGGAAGGCTCGGTTGTAGCTATGCTAGACATAGGGAAGGCTCTCATCTAATGTGTGAGGGTGCTTTGAATTATACATGCAAAGGATATGCACAATCATTCGATTTACAACCTCGGTGTGGCCATCTATTTGGGGGTGGAAGGCCATGGATTTGGTGAGCTTGGTGTCCAGCAGTGACCAGAGGCTCGAGCAAAATGTGTTGAGAAATCGACTATCTCAATCTGAGACAATAGTTTGTGGGATTCCAAAATTTACCCAGACTCGTTCAAAGAAGAGCTTGGTAGTGGCCTCTGTTGTGATGCTCTTCTTGCAGGAAACCAGAATCGCCATCTTAGAAAAGTGATCAACAACCACAAAAACACAGTCATTTCCCCGCTTGGTGGATGGGAGGCCCGACATGTAGCCCATTGAGATGGATTCCCATGGCCTGTCAGGAGTAGGAATAGGGGTGTACAGGCCTTGTTTCTTAGTGGTCGGTTTGGCAATAACATAGGAAGTGCAGGACCTGATATACTTGTTGACCTCCTATTAAATTTTTGGCTAGTAGAAATGTTTCTATAGCATTGCCACTATATTTTTCATGACAGAGTGTCCTTCCACCTGACTGTAGTGGGCTTCCTAGATCAGCTTCTCACACTCACTTGATGGCACACAGATATGGCACAGATGACACAACAACCCATCCTGAAGATGGAAATTATTGACAACTATGTTTTCACCCAACATTTGGTAGGTGGTGGTGAAGTCAGGGTCTGTCTCATAGAGTTGGGTCCATCCCGATGCCTCATGGCTGCAAGAGTCTAGCACCGTGGTGAGTACCGCGACTGGTGGTCTCTTGAGGCAATCAACGAAGTGATTGGTCCTTATTGTTTTATATTTGTTGTTGAGGTGGAATTGCTACAAGTATGTGGACCACTTTTGATGGCGGTCATTCTATAATTTCCCCTGTGTCTGCATGAACTGCAGTGGATTATGATCAGTGTGGATGACTATCTCCTTCCCAATAATGTCTCCACTCGTGGCATGCTTACACAATGGAGTACATTTATTTTTTCCAAGTAGGGTACTTACGGACAATATCTGACAGTGTCTCACTATGATAGGCCACGGGGTGGTTGTGCTGAGTGAGAATGACACCCACAACATAGTCTAAAGCATATGTCTCAATCTCAAAGGGATGTTGTAGGTCTAGTAGTGAAAGCATCGGGTCTTAGCACAAGCGCTACTTCAAATCATTGAACACTTTTTATTGGGACCAGCCCCACGCAAATTTCACCTTACCACCACCCCTATTTATTTGGCTAAGGGCCCATGCAATATGGGAGAATCCCAACATGAACCTGTGGTAGAAATTGGCAAGGCCCAAGAAGCTCCAAAGCTCAATGAGTGTTGTTGGGGCTGGTCAACCACAAATGACTTTGATCTTAGTTGGATCCACATGTACGCCATGCTGATCAATGATGTATCCCAGGTAATGGACCCTGTCCATGTCGAAGGAGCATTTTTCCAAGTTGGCGTATAGCTTGTGCTGCCACAGGGTGTGCAGAACCTATTGAATATGTTGCAAGTGTTCGGCCCAAGTATTGATGTAAATTAGAATGTCATCCATATACACCACTACAAAAGTATTGGTGAATGGTCGCAAGATATTTTCCATCATCCTCATGAAAGTGGCTGGAGAATTTGTCAAACCAAAGGGCATGACCAACCATTCAAAAAGGTCTTCCTTTGAATTGAAGGTGGTCTTCCATACATCTATCTGTTCTATCGGGACGTGGTGGTAGCCAGACTTTAGATCAATATTACTGAAGTATTTGCCCCCCATGAGTTGATCAAGGAGGTCATCGATTCGGGGAATCGGGTACCAGTTTTTTACTATGATTTTATTCAGAGCCCGATAATCAATACAGAGTCGTCAGGTTCCATCTTTCTTCTATACCAATATGATTGGGCTCCGACAAGGTGATGAGATGGGGAATATGTTCCCCTTGTGGACCAGTTCTTGGATCTGTCACTTGATCTCCTCATTCTCTATCAAAGAGTGATGATAGACTACCCCATTGGGCAGTGGTGCGCCAAAGGTCAGATCGATGGGGTGCTTGACTTGGTAGTGTAGAGGTACCCTTGTAGGTGAGGATAAGATATCTGAGTATTCTTCCACAACATTATCTACTTCCTTTTGTTGTGTGGAGAGGTCGATCATAGAGACCCTTGATGTGGCTGTGATCTTTCGCTTATTTTGAGAGTGAATCATGAAGAAGACAAACTTCCCCATATGAGAGATGACCTTCCTACATTTCTTAGCAGAGATCAAGGAAATAGCACTAGGTGGGACTGCCTTGGGTATCATGTACAATTTCTTGTTCAAATTAATAATAACACTACGAAGCCTAGACTCATATATAGCATGATGTTTCCATAAATAAGGTTGGCCCAAAATAACATCACAAACTTCGAGAAGAGAAACATCACACAATACCTTGTCTTTGAAGGGCTTGATGTTGTATGACAGTCGACACTATTCGATGACGCAGATATCACTTCCTTGGTAGATCCATCTAATGGTGTAGGGTTGTGGGTGCGATGTTGTTGGCAGGGCCAGCCGCTTAACAACCTCTACTGAGATGAGGTTCTTCTAGCCATTGCTATAAACAATGAAGTGCAGTGGGGTGCCTTTTACCCACATCTGTGAATGGAAGAGGCGCTCTCCTTATTCTGGCTCATCTGGTTCGCCAGGCTGGAGATTGGTGGTAGCAACGGTGGAAATGGGTTCCACATCAATGATCCATCTTCCCCTTTCTGGTTCTATATTAGAGTCGGAATCCGCATCTGATTCAGAGGCTTTCACTTCAACCACCAACGACTTATTTGAGTGGAAGTCAACAATGTTATGCCAAGGGATCTTATGGAAGTCGCACCACTTCTCGGTACCTTTCTTTTCCTTTCTGGTTTCCTTCTGTAATGTCCCCCACCTCTTAGAGAGGTAATGAGGAGACTCAGTGGCTTGGGCACCCCCACTAGGTCATAGTCTCACATTGAAGGGGGGAAAAATTCAAGAAGTTAAAATTTATATTTTTAAGTTGACTTAAGAAAGGAAAAGGAAAGGAGTAAAAGATAACTCAACAGAAGAATAAAAGATTAACCCTGGGAGTTAACCTAACTCAACA
>JZKD02S0705384.1:223021-237504 GCA_000966675.3 Picea glauca | reverse complement strand
TCTCTTAAACCACTTTGATTACTTTGACCTTTTGGGGCTTCTAGATGACATATGAGGGTTCTCCAACTTCGTAAGGCCATAACTCTCAAACCGTGAGGAGTTATGTGACGTTCTAGATACCACCAGAAATGGCATGAAATGTACTATCCATATAGAATAGTATTATCTGAAAATATATCATAACTCATACAGTCACCCATCAAACAAACTTGGGTCCATTACCTAAACCTGGGGTCTCCAACTTCTCATGGCCATAACTCTCTAACCATGACGAATTATGTGGCGTTCCACATACCACCAGAAATGACATGGAAAGAACTATCCATCTAGGATATTTTCCCTAACAAATTCACTTTCCTTCATCTCATTATTCCATAATTTAGCATGGGTTCTCTTACTGCACAAAGCGTCTTCCCGTGAGGGCTTTCACCATAAGGGGACCACTTTAGAGTTCATCCATATTTACTTCTTATCAACAAGGAAAAAACAATAATGATTCATATTTACATAAAACACTATTGGGTCCATTACCCAAACCTTTGTGCTATAGGTCTTTCTTCAAGGGTTGACATCAATGACAACCAACCTTAATCAACAGTTGTCACCCTTTGATTTCCCTGAATTTTCCTTCAGTTGCGCTGAGCCTTTAGGCCTAATCTCGCTAATCACATGAGAACAATCATCCCTCAAATGCATCCGGGAAGACAAAAGATTTATCAGATCCATTGGAGGGTGAGGAAGGGGTAGCAATGTTTTTTCCTTTGTCAAGGGCATGGTGGGCCTCGATTTTCAACCTTTTTCTAGCATGAGAGAACTGAACTGGAGAGTGTATAGGTGCATCTTGGACAATATGGTTAATATGAGGGGGAGTATGTAAGAACAAATTGGGATAGCCACGATGTTGGGAGACTGTTGGGTGGACAATATCTTGCCATCGATCATTTTTGGGAACCTCAGGTTGCAATGAGACATGAGGGGGCACGGGAATACCAGGGGCTTATGGAGCTTGGAAGGTAGGCCATTCAGACCTAGGTTGGACCACTTATTGCCCAATACAAATGAAAAATCCAGCTTAAAACAACTGGCCTAACTCTTGCGAGTCAACATCAAAGTGTATGGAGAATCTTGGCCTTCTTGGGCCTCTGTTCCAATTACCTCTCCCTCAGTTTCCCCTGACATGACTACCTTGACTAAAAAATCTCATTCCTACATGCATGATTGATTAGCAATTAGTCCTTTTAATAACAATACATGAAAACTCTTTAAAAATAAGAAATAGATTTTGGCTCAGCAACATATCAGACTCATGCAATCCAATCCATACAATTTTTTTAACCATTATCGATGAGTAGGGGGTGAACAAATTTTTTTGGGATATACAAGGGGATTTTATTGAGAGAAAAATGACAAAATAAGGGGGAAAAGAAACATGGTTACTACTCAAAGATAACAACAATCAACTTTAGTGCAACCAAAGAAAATATCACTATGATCCAACCATGAAAATGAGACTTCAAACTGCTTCAATACAAAATTCTTCTTGACTGTAATTAAATTTTAGACCAGGTAGTGAAAAATGAATGTGGGAAGGAAATGCGGTTGTAATTAGCGAATATATATATAATAATAGGGAAAGAGAGTAGATATTGTTCATAAAATTAATTAAGTAATCCATAAAACCATTATGTAAAAGGAAATAACACCAACCAAATGACCATTGTGATCCAAAAAAACAATTACTGTGTACAGTTCAAACAATCTTGTGTATCAACTTGCTCCCTGTTTGTAATCAAATTTTTAGCACAGTGTCATCAAAAAAAGACAATATGCATTCCACAACAACCTGTAGGGGAGTTCTTTTTTTCTCATTTATCCATTTAATATTAAAAAAAAAAAAACCAAATGAATAAAAAGTCACTTAATTCCACTCTGTTCAGTATAAAAAATCAACCACCTTCCATCAACATAGACACAGAAAGCATGCTCGATTTAATACCTCAATTCCATCTATAATTAAATTGTAACGAGATCATACTGCCACAACACCCATGTCTATTACCGTTAAAATGAATGATATTCATTAAACATACATAGTGGATAGTCAACACAACAATCCATATTTAAATCACAAATATCCCCACTTGTCATTAAAACACACAGACAACAATCACCACTTCAACTCACGCCATGTTGTGGAAAACACAAACCATTCGACAAAATGCAAGTGTATTTCTATGACTGTACAGGTCCAATTCTCTTGATTCTAAACATTCAAAATGTTGGGCTATCAATCCAATACAACAAGGTAGCAACAGTATACTCGATCCCATAACATAAATTGATCAAATTGCAACAAAGCCATGTTTAAAAACTCATGACCCTCTCTGATGGCATAATCAAATAATACTGATAATAATTACAGTGGATGGTCATGCCATAACTACAATGATTGCAAAACTTCATTTGGAAATTAAAAACACACAGTCACACAATTATTAACTCCTTAACATGTTGTAGGAATGCCACACACATACCCATGCATCATGCAACATCGATGTGCATTAATCAATTGTAAACTAATGTTGGGTTAACAGTCCAACAATTGTAATGTAAGAGACATCAACTGTGCATTCAAACCAATTTTCCCATCAACCAATTATCATGTTGAGTTTGTCAATTTGATTGTCAAATAATAAATGCAGTGATTGAATACCAAAACCAACACCATTTTCAATCATAATCAACAGAGACAAGCCCAAAATTGAACATTATCGATAATACAACAACAACTCGTAACAACCAACAATGTACCCAACGACCATAATTGTTTCCTCTATCAAAACCTGGGCTTGAGAAATCAAGGGTTTTCTCTATGGATCAACACAGGGAGACATGGAGTCAATTTCCATCATCAGGTGAGAACCCTTGAGACCAATGGTGCACAGACATGGTATACCACAATTAACTTCGCAAAAAGGGTGATAACCCATGATAGGAGAGAATATAAACAGAGAAGAAAGCTTCATTTTGGTTCTATAGAAACACTTAGAACATGTAGGGTATAACCCTTGTGGTTTTCCCAATCGACCCAAGAATGTTGAGATAGGACAAGGCTGAGGAATAACAATCACCTTAAGAAAACCCTTTGGAAAAACAACCATCACAACCCACTGCACAACATTAGTAACAGGAATGAACTCATACTCAAGTGAAGAAAAGAGTAGTGACACCAGACGTTTCAAACCCAGTAAATCCCATAACAACCAATCGATTGGGTAAAATGATAAGAAAGTGTGGAGACAACTAGCTAAAAAAAAAAATTAACCAAGGCCAACAAGGATGACATAGGGCCTTTATGGTTTCGAACACCCAGAATGATCAATAAAACTGTGACTCCAACATCACTGCAATGAAACCCAAACCAACCATCCATTCCAGAAAAATATCACCAATTTACACAGTTTCTAGATTTCAGGAAAGCGCAACCCATACATGTTAAGCCACTATATATTTCATAACCAGATAAAATTCATGGATGGTAAAAAGACATACTTGTAACCAAGAGCACCTTAAAAATGTGAGTTGGTCGAGCGGTTCTTCCTTTGCTTGAAAGTCAGAGCCCAACCACAACAAACACAGTTGAACAGTAACCTAACTAGGGTGGCATCCAGTGGAAATATTAAGGGTCATGTGCAGTAAATGCATGTCACCTCCACTCCCTAGTCAATTAATTCCTTAGTACATGCCAACAAGATTACCGTTAACTCGTTCAATTAAACCATGTATCGAAACCATCACCCACTAATTTCCAATAGCGCAAGCCATATCACATTTATCCATTTCCAAATTATGCCATAACATAAATCAACCATGTTTCATATAACTCAATCAAATCACATAGCTATTAACCCGTTAGCTAGGATTATCAATGATCATTTCAATTTCTATGCAAGTAGAGTAGTATATTAGCATAGTTTAATTCCTTCCTTTGAATTCTGTTACATTGCTTTTATTTCCTTCTCATTGCTCTTATATATTATTACTAACATGTCTCTTGTGAAGGTTCCCCAGTCATGAATCCAAGAATAGATAACAATGATAACAATGGATAACATAGGTCATTGTAACATAAAATTTGAGTCTAGAGCAGCAGGAAAAACACATAACATGCTTTATCCATCATCCAATTGTGGCCATTAGAACCAACACATAATAATCCCATTCCATCACCAATAAAAACAAGATCTAATCAACCATGTAAGTAGTGTTGAACAGTGGCACAAACATCAAATAATATCCATATATTATCTCCCAATCTATAAGGGGGTCCCACCTAGTAGTATTATTTATATTGTTAGCTTATAATAATAGGCTAATAATAGGCTTTAGCAATACTTTGCAGACAAAAACCTCGTTGTGATTTTAATCATCAACAAATGTCCCATATTTCTTCTTCATGAATAAGACTAAGGCACCCCAAGGTGACACACTTGTGTATATATACCCCTTATTTAAAAGTTCTTCAAGCTACATTTGCAGCTCCTTCAGCTTTGGTGTACTCATTCTATAAGGAGTCTTTAACAATGGAGTTGCTCCAGGCATTAAACTTATAGAGAAATCAATATCTCTCTTTGGGGGTAGTCTTGGTACCTCTTTGAAAACATCTTCAAAATATTCCAGAACTGCATGGTCCTCCAGAATTGGCACCTTATCCTTAGATGCTTCCTCCATATGAGCTACAAATATTTGACAACCTTTCCTATAGAATTTCTTCAGCTGCATTGTTGAAATTTCTTTGATAGTCACTTCCCTAGGAATTCTTGGACTGTTTTATGATTTCCTACCTCATCTAGGAAAATTGAATGCCTTGTTACGATAGTCTAATATGGCATGGTGTGGGTCTAACCAATCCATACCAGTTAGGCAATCATAAGAACCTAAAGGAAAGATATTCAAATATTCCCTTGTTCTCAATCCATTCATGTCCATAAGACATGACTTAACCATCTCATTGAATTTTCTTTTGGCTCCAGTAGCCATATCCACCCACCAATTATTTCCATGCTTTCTTCCTGGAAAATGCAAAATTTCCACCATATTAGGATCTATATAACTATGACTAGGTCCGGAATCAATTAAAATGGTAATGGTTTGGTTGTTGATCATACCTTCCACTTCAATCATGTGTGATTGATACTATGCTTTCTTGTTGTCCAGGGATGCATAGATTCTTGGTACATTTCTTCCCATGTCCCCCATTGTTTCAGCTCGCTGAACATTGTGAATAAATCTCACTTTGTCACTTCTGTGAGGACAATATCTAAAAATATAATAACCTTTACAAACCAAACATTGAATAGGTGGCTTCCTTGGCCTTTGACCACCCGTCTCAACCGTTCTAGGTTCTCTAAAAGTTTTTCTTCCCTGAGGATTATTTTTGAAGAATAGTGGCTTAAGTCCCTTCTTCCTCTGATCCATATTGAATTTCTTCTTGTCTTCCCAAGCTTTTTGGAAATTTCGCCTTGCTTTTTGCTGAGCATATAGGCACTTAGCTCAGCTTATGGTCTCCTCTAATTTTTTGGGATCATAATATTGTATTTTGTCACTGATGGATGATGGAAAACCACTCAAATACCTCTGAATCTTGACTATGTCATCCTTGATGAAAGAGACATACTTCAACAATTCTAAAAACCTTCTTTCATATTCATCTATTGTCATAATGCCAAGATTGAGTTCAAAGAAATCTTTCATTTTCTTTTCATAGTACCTCTTATTCAAGTATTTATTTATGAAATACTTCTTGAATTCTCTCCAAGTAACATTTTTCTCTTTAATGTGTTTCACCTGCACAAGTTGATCCCACCACATGGATGCCCTTTATTTGAGTTTATAGATGGAAATTATTGTTTCTGCATGAGAAGAATAATTATGCAATTGAAAATAATTTCTCATGCCCAACAACCATGTATCTGCATATTCATCCTTCTTGTACTCTCCATCAAACATATAAGGTTTGATTTTGTTCGTTTCCCCTTGTAGCTCATCCTCCCCATACCTCTTATGCTTCCAAACATGGGATGGACTTGAGCTTCTGTGTGCTCTCTTATTGGAATGCCTCAGGGAGTGTTGGTGATGTCGGTTAATACTTATTGTTCTTCTGTGACTTCTTGATTTGCTTGAGCCACTCTCCTTATCCAATTTATTTTCTATTCTTTCCAGGTTCTACATCAAACTCACATTGAATTCTCCCTGGATTTCATGAGCTTTTGTTTATCTTCTCAGTGAATTTGGACATCTTTATGTAGCTTTTTAATGATTCTCTTCATGTTCTCTTCTTTATCTATCTCTTCCCCATGCCCATTGGAGTTTGATCCTTCAACTCCCAAATGGACATCCATTTCTCTAGCTTAATTTTCTAAACTGAAAGAATCCTATGCCTCCTCCATTTATCTGCACCGTGGAACAAATCAGTTCAGTTTGGACAATTTTTAATTTTGCAAAATGTGCAGTCAACCGAATTTTTGTCAGGCTAATAGACTTTAAAATTTTTCTAGAATAAACCAATCTGATTCAATAAAATCAATATCAGATTCCATTTTCAGCAGGTCTTGGTCGATCAAGAACCCCTTCAGGCTTCTATCTCTAATCCCTCCTCTGTTCTGCAACAAATTTTCAGGCATTATCCCCTTTTTTCTTCTTCCCTTGATTCACATGTGACCACGGATCTAATCCAATGCTAATGGTTTGGGCGCTTATCCAGAGCCTTGAAAACATTGGCTCCCAAGCTTCAAAGGTTTCCCCCTTTTTCCATGCATCCAAACTATCACAGAAAAATGAACTAAGAACGTGTGAAGAGCAATGGATCCACGGTGTTGACGATAAAAATCGCAACGAGGATTTTGCCCGCAAAATATTTCTAAAGCCTATTATTTATAAGATAATGATATATATAATACTAGTAGGTGGGACCCCCTTGTATATTGGAGGATCAGATAACGTTCTTATTTGATATTTATGCTATTGTTTGACATTTCTTATAGGGTTATACATGATTGATGATGAAGTATTGGTTTTGTTTATGTCATAATAGCATATGGATAATGGATTTTATGTGTTGGTTCTATTTCTCTAAACTCCATGTATGAATGGATTATATTCATTGTTATTACATTTCTATTTGCGCCATGATTTATTCCCTGTTACACCTTCACAAGACATATGTTAGTTATAACAAGAGATAAGAGCAATATGGNATTACTTTGACCTTTTGGGGCTTCTAGATGACATATGAGGGTTCTCCAACTTCGTAAGGCCATAACTCTCAAACCGTGAGGATTTATGTGACGTTCTACATACCACCAGAAATGGCATGAAATGTACTATCCATATAAAATAGTATTATCTGAAAATATATCATAACTCATACATTTACCCATAAAAAAAACTTGGGTCCATTACCCAAACCTGGGGTCTCCAACTTCTCATGGCCATAACTCTCTAACCGTGAGGAATTATGTGACGTTCCACATACCACCGGAAATGGCATGACAAACACTATCCATATAGGATATTTTCCCTAACAAATTCACTTTCCTTCATCTCATTATTCCATAATTAAGCATGGGTTCTCTTACTGCACAAAGCATCTTCCCATGAGGGATTTCACCATAAGGGGACCACTTTGGAGTTCATCCATATCTACTTCTTATCAACCATGAAAAAACAATAATGATTCATATTTACATAAAACACTATTGGTTCCATTACCCAAACCTTTGTGCTATGGGTCTTTCTTCAAGGGTTGACATCAATGACAACCAACCTTAATCAACAATTGTCACCCTTTGATTTCCATGAATTTTCCTTCAGCTGCGCTGAGCCTTTAGGCCTAATCTCACTAATCACGTGAGAATAATCATCCCTCAAATGCATCTGGGAAGACAAAAGATTTATCAAATCCATTGGAGGGTGAGGAAAGGGAAGCAGTGTTTTTTCCTTTGTCAAGGGCATGGTGGGCCTCAATTTTCAACCTTTTTCTAGCATGAGAGAACTGAACTGGAGAGTGGATAGGTGCAGCTTGGACAATCTAGTTAATAGGAGGGGGAGTAGGTAACAACAAATTGGGACAGCCATGATGTTGGGAGACCGTCGGGTGGACAATATCTTGCCATCCATCATTTTTGGGAACCTCAGGTTGCAATGAGACATGAGGGGGCACGGGAATACCAGGGTCTTATGGAGCTTGGAAGTTAGGCCTTTCAGAACTAGGTTGTACCACTTCTTGCCCAATCCAAATGAAAAATCTGGCCTGAAACAACTGGCCTAACTCTTGTGAGTCAACATCAAAGTGTATGGAGAATCTTGGCCTTCTTGGGCCTCTATTCCAATTACCTCTCCCTCAGTTTCCCCTGCCATGACTACCTCGACTAAAAAATCTCATTCCTACATGCATGATTGATTAGCAAATAGTCCTTTTAATAACAATACATGAAAACTCTTTAAAAATAAGAAATAGATTTTGGCTCAGCAACATATCAGACTCATGCAATCCAATCCATACAAATTTTTTAACCATTATCGATGAGTAGGGGGTGAACAAAATGTTTTGGGATATACGAGGGGATTTTATTGAGAGAAAAATGACAAAATAAGGGGGAAAAGAAACATGGTTACTGCTCAAAGATAAAAACAATCAACTTGAGTGCAACCAAAGAAAATATCACTATGATCCAACCATGAAAATGCGACTTCAAACTACTTCAATACAAAATTCTTCTTGACTATAATTAAATTTTAGATCAGGTAGTGAAAAATGAATGTGGGAAGGAAATGCGGTTGTAATTAGCGAATATATATAATAATAGGGAAAGAGAGCAGATAATGTTCATAAAATTAATTAATTAATCCATAAAACCATTATGTAAAAGGAAATAACACCAATCAAATGACCACTGTGATCCAAAAAAACAATTACTGTGTACAGTTCAAACAATCTTGTGTATCAACTTGCTCCCTGTTTGTAATCAAAATTTTAGCACAGTTACATAAAAACAAGACAATATGCATTCCACAACAACCTGTAGGGGAGTTCGTTTTTTTCTCATTTATCCATTTAATATTAAAAAAAATAAAAATCCAAATGAATAAAAAGTCACTTAATTCCACTCTGTTCAGTATAAAAAATCAACCACCTTCCATCAACATAGACACACAAAGCATGCTCAATTTAATCCCTCAATTCCATCTACAATTAAATTGTAACGAGATCATACTGCCACAACACCCATGCGTATTACTGTTAAAATGAATGATATTCATTAAACATACATAGTGGATAGTGAACACAACGATCCATATTTAAATCACAAATATCCCCACTTGTCATTAAAACACACAGACAACAATCACCACTTGAACTCACGCGATGTTGTGGAAAACACAAACCATTTGACAAAATGCAAGTGTATTTCTATGACTATACAGGTCCAATTCTCTTGATTCTAAACATTCACAATGTTGGGCTATCAATCCAATACAACGAGGTAGCAACAATATACTCGATCCCATAACATAAATTGATCAAATTGCAACAAAGCCATGTTTAAAAACTCATGACCCTCTCTGATGGAATAATCAAATAATACTGATAATAATTACAGTGGATGGTCATGCCATGACTACAATGATTGCAAAACTTCATTTGGAAATTAAAAACACACAGTCACAGAGTTATTAACTCCTTAACATGTTGTAGGAATGCCACACACATACCCATGCATCATGCAACATCGATGTGCATTAATCAATTGTAAACTAATGTTGGGTTAACAATCCAACAATTGTAATGTAAGAGACATCAACTGTGCATTCGAACCAATTTTCCCATCAACCAATTATCATGTTGAGTTTGTCAATTTGATTGTCAAATAATAAATGCAGTGACTGAATACCAAAACCAACACCATTGTCAATCATAATCAACAGAGACAAGCCAAAAATTGAACATTATCAATAATACAACAACAACTCATAACAACCAACAATGTACCCAACGACCATAATTGTTTCCTCTATCAAAACCTGGGCTTGAGAAATCAAGGGTTTTCTCCATGGATCAACACAGGGAGACATGGAGTCAATTTCCATCATCAGGTGAGAACCCTTGAGACCAATGGTGCATAGACATGGTATACCACAATTAACTTCGCAAAAAGGGTGATGACCCATGATAGGAGAGAATATAAACAGATAAGAAAGCTTCATTTTGGTTCTGTAGAAACACTTAGAACATGTAGGGTATAACCCTTGTGGTTTTCCCAATCAACCCAAGAATGTTGAGATAGGACAAGGCTGAGGAATAACAATCACCTTAAGAAAACCCTTTGGAAAAAAAACCATCACAACCCACTGCACAACATTAGTAACAGGAATGAACTCATACCCAAGTGAAGAAAAGAGTAGTGACACCAGACATTTCAAACCCAGTAAATCCCATAACAACCAATCGACTAGGTAGAATGATAAGAAAGTGTGGAGACAACCAGCTAAAAAAAAAATTAACCAAGGCCAACAAGGATGACATAGGGCCTTCATGGTTTCAAACACTCAGAATGATCAATAAAATTGTGACTCCAACATCACTGCAATGAAACCCAAACCAACCATCCATTCCAGAAAAATATCACCAATTTACACAGTTTCTAGATTTCAGGAAAGCACAACCCATACATGTTAAGCCACTATCTATTTCATAACCAGAGAAAATTCATGGATGGTAAAAAGACATACTTGTAACCAAGAGAACCTTAAAAATGTGAGTTGGTCGAGCGGTTCTTCCTTTTCTTGAAATTCAGAGCCCAACCACAACAAACAAAGTTGAACAGTAACCTAACTAGGGTGGCATCCAGTGGAAATATTAAGGGTCATGTGTAGTAAATGCATGTCACCTCCACTCCCTAGTCAATTAATTCCTTAGTACATGCCAACAAGATTACCTTTAACTCGTTCAATTAAACCATGTATCGAAACCATCACCCACTAATTTCCAATAGCACGAGCCATATCACATTTATCCATTTCCAATTTATGCCATAACATAAATCAACCATGTTTCATATAACTCAATCAAATCACATAGCTATTAACTTGTTAGCTAGGATTATCAACGATCATTTCAATTTCTATGCATGTAGAGTAGTATATTAGCATAGTTTAATTCCTTCCTTTGAATTATGTTACATTGCTTTTATTTCCTTCTCACTGCTCTTATATATTATTACTAACATGTCTCTTGTGAAGGTTCCCCAGTCATGAATCCAAGAATAGATAACAATGATAACAATGGATAACATAGGTCATTGTAACATAAAATTTGAGTCTAGAGCAACAGGAAAAACACATAACATGCTTTATCCATCATCCAATTGTGGCCATTAGAACCAACACATAATAATCCCATTCCATCACCAATAAAAACAATATCTAATCAACCATGTAAGCAATGTCGAACAGTGGCACAAACATCAAATAAGATCCATATATTATCTCCCAATCTACAAGGGGGTCCCACCTACTAGTATTATTTATATTGTTAGCTTATAATAATAGGCTTTAGCAATACTTTGTAGACAAAAACCTCATTGTGATTTTAATCATCAACAAATGTCCCATATTTCTTCTTCACGAATAAGACTGGGGCACCCCAAGGTGACACACTTGTGCATATATACCCCTTCTTCAGAAGTTATTCAAGCTACATTTGCAACTCCTTCAGCTTTGGTGTACTCATTCTATAAGGAGTCTTTAACAATGGAGCTGCTCCAAGCATTAAACTTATAGAGAAATCAATATCTCTCTTTGGGAGTAGTCCTGGTACCTCTTTGAAAACATCTTCAAAATATTCCAGAACTGCATGGTCCTCCAGAATTGGCACCTTATTCTTAGATGCTTCCTCCATATGAACTGCAAATATTTGACAACCTTTCCTATAGCATTTCTTCAGCTGCATTGTTGAAATTTCTTTGATAGTCACTTCCCTAGGAATTCCTTGTACTGTTTATGATTTCCTACCTCATCTAGGAAAATTGAATGCCTTGTTACAACAGTCTAATATGGCATGGTGTGGGTCTAACCAATCCATACCAATTAGGCAATCATAAGAACCTAAAGGAAATATATTCAAATCTTCCCTTGTGCTCATTCCATTCATGTCCATAAGACATGACTTAACCATCTCATTGAATTTTCTTTTGGCTCTAGTAGCCATCTTCACCCACCAATATTTTCCATTCTTTCTTCCTAGAAAATGCAAACTTTCCGCCATATTAGGATCTATATAACTATGAATAGGTCCTGAATCAATTAAAATGGTAATGGTTTGGTTGTTGATCATACCTTCCACTTCAATCATGTTTGATTGATACTATGCTTTCTTGTTGTCCAGGGATGCATAGATTCTTGGTACATTTCTTCCCATGTCCCCCACTGTTTTAGCTCGCTGAACATTGTGAATAAATCTCACTTTGTCACTTATCTGAGGACAATATCTAAAAATATAATAACCTTTACCAACCAAACATTGAATAGGTGGCTTCCTTGGCCTTTGACCACCCGTCTCAACCGTTCTAGGTTCTCTATAAGTTGTTCTTCCCTGAGGATTATTTCTGAAGAATAGTGGCTTAATTCCCTTCTTCCTCTGATCCATATTGAATTTCTTCTTGTCTTCCCAAGCTTTTTGGAAATTTGGCCTTGCTTTTTGCTGAGCATATAGGCACTTAGCTCAGCTTATGGTCTCCTCTAATTTTTTGGGATCATAATATTGTATTTTGTCACTGATGGATGATGGAAAACCACTCAAATACCTCTGAATCTTGACTATGTCATCCTTGATGAAAGAGACATACTTCAACAATTCTAAAAACCTTCTTTCATATTCATCTATTGTCATAATGCCAAGATTGAGTTCAAAGAAATCTTTCATTTTCTTTTCATAGTACCTCTTATTCAAGTATTTATTTATGAAATACTTCTTGAATTCTCTCCAAGTAACATTTTTCTCTTTAATGTGTTTCACCTGCACAAGTTGATCCCACCACATGGATGCCCTTTATTTGAGTTTATAGATGGAAATTATTGTTTCTGCATGAGAAGAATAATTATGCAATTGAAAATAATTTCTCATGCCCAACAACCATGTATCTGCATATTCATCCTTCTTGTACTCTCCATCAAACATATAAGGTTTGATTTTGTTCGTTTCCCCTTGTAGCTCATCCTCCCCATACCTCTTATGCTTCCAAACATGGGATGGACTTGAGCTTCTGTGTGCTCTCTTATTGGAATGCCTCAGGGAGTGTTGGTGATGTCGGTTAATACTTATTGTTCTTCTGTGACTTCTTGATTTGCTTGAGCCACTCTCCTTATCCAATTTATTTTCTATTCTTTCCAGGTTCTACATCAAACTCACATTGAATTCTCCCTGGATTTCATGAGCTTTTGTTTATCTTCTCAGTGAATTTGGACATCTTTATGTAGCTTTTTAATGATTCTCTTCATGTTCTCTTCTTTATCTATCTCTTCCCCATGCCCATTGGAGTTTGATCCTTCAACTCCCAAATGGACATCCATTTCTCTAGCTTAATTTTCTAAACTGAAAGAATCCTATGCCTCCTCCATTTATCTGCACCGTGGAACAAATCAGTTCAGTTTGGACAATTTTTAATTTTGCAAAATGTGCAGTCAACCGAATTTTTGTCAGGCTAATAGACTTTAAAATTTTTCTAGAATAAACCAATCTGATTCAATAAAATCAATATCAGATTCCATTTTCAGCAGGTCTTGGTCGATCAAGAACCCCTTCAGGCTTCTATCTCTAATCCCTCCTCTGTTCTGCAACAAATTTTCAGGCATTATCCCCTTTTTTCTTCTTCCCTTGATTCACATGTGACCACGGATCTAATCCAATGCTAATGGTTTGGGCGCTTATCCAGAGCCTTGAAAACATTGGCTCCCAAGCTTCAAAGGTTTCCCCCTTTTTCCATGCATCCAAACTATCACAGAAAAATGAACTAAGAACGTGTGAAGAGCAATGGATCCACGGTGTTGACGATAAAAATCGCAACGAGGATTTTGCCCGCAAAATATTTCTAAAGCCTATTATTTATAAGATAATGATATATATAATACTAGTAGGTGGGACCCCCTTGTATATTGGAGGATCAGATAACGTTCTTATTTGATATTTATGCTATTGTTTGACATTTCTTATAGGGTTATACATGATTGATGATGAAGTATTGGTTTTGTTTATGTCATAATAGCATATGGATAATGGATTTTATGTGTTGGTTCTATTTCTCTAAACTCCATGTATGAATGGATTATATTCATTGTTATTACATTTCTATTTGCGCCATGATTTATTCCCTGTTACACCTTCACAAGACATATGTTAGTTATAACAAGAGATAAGAGCAATATGG
>JZKD02S0705384.1:205333-223011 GCA_000966675.3 Picea glauca | reverse complement strand
GGTCTTCTTACATCCGCCTTATTCTATTTTATTGAAAGGTCTTATTAATATTGACCTTTATTACATCCGAATACATTAATCTACCTATGTGCGGGTTAGGACCTTAACAGGCTGGCCATGTGGGAGGTTCGATTTCATGATACCTATAATTTTGGCGTAAGGGAGATGAAGACATTGAGCAGCACTGGTTATTGTGTGAAACAGTATGGAGATCTACAGGAACTCCAGATGCGAATAATTTGGTCGAGTTCCAGACTACCTTGAGAGGTCACGCTCTCAAGTGGTACATGACTATAATTGAGCCAAGAGTGCCAGGATTTCAAGGTCAAGTTTTCACTCTTGGCCAGGTATGGACAAGGTTCATAGCAGATTTCATACTACCCTAGTCAAAACAAAAGGATCTACCTAATTTGAGTGAGATCCAGCAAAGGGAAGGTGAATCAGCCTGGGAATATAGGCATAAGTTCAAATATTCTATAGGGAAGTTGGAACATCCAATCCATGAATAACATCAAAGGGAGTGGTACATTTAGGAGTTGTTGCCTCTGAATCGGATTCCACTAATGCAACAACGGATATCCACTTTGACAGATGACTTGGAAAAATCGATGAAGATTGAATCCATGGCGGGATACCCTAGGATCCTGAGAGTGACCAGACTCTCAGCAGATGCGAATCTGGTGCAACTACAAGGGAAGATATCGATGCTTACAGAAAAGATTCAAGAGCTGACAATACCCAGACCAGGATGACCACAGGTTTGGTGCACTAGATTTTATACAGAAGGACACCGGGTGAATGAATGTCCACTAATAAGGGGAATGGGACCTCATCAGAATCCGATGGTAACCCCACCAGGACCCACGGGAGAATTTGTGCAAGTGTCTACAAAATTACCATTCCATAACACCACTCCATATCATGCTTTTCCAGGAGCTAAGTAGCACTAGTATTTAAGTATTGTGAAATCTGTCGAATCCATGGGAATGGGCCAAGACAATGCCCCATTATGAATAAATACTCGACAATACAAAATAAAGTACATTCTGATTTTTCTGCATCTACCACGCATACTACCAGTGAATGTAGAGAATTGGATGCACTTGCAGACAGGTTAGACCGAACAACATTCATGGTGAATGAAAACCCTCAAGGACCAGGAAGAGGTCGAAGAGGTGGAGTCGGAGGAGACTTCATAGGAGGAAGAACTAGGGGAAGAGTGCCAAGAAGATGTTATAACTGTGATGAGAAAGGTCACATGGATAGATACTGTCCTCATCCAAGGCGACCATGGTGATCTCATTGCAGAACCAATGGGAACGCAACTAAAGAATTCCAAGAATTAATTGAAAAATGGAAATATAGAGTACAGAAACAAGGAACTAACCTCATCAGTTCCGAAATCAAGAGAGTCATTAAGGGAAAATTTCCTAACCTTAATATCGTTACTCAAGGAGGAGCAAAGACAGGAGATGATATTGATACTCCACCTCAAATCCAGAAAGAAACACCTAAAGAAGACACATATGACCCTCTAGAACAAAATATGTTCTTTAAATATGCCATAGAAGTATTCCAGAATATTCCTATCCTTAAGATGTGAGAGAAACCCTGATAGCCTATTGTTTATCCTAATATGGCTCAAGTCCCTGCTTCACCCCCTGCACCCAGAAACCCTATAGTCATACCAAGACAACTTGAGAAACCTCAAAATGTGAACATCATGCTGGATCTAGGATCCGATGCGAACATTATTCCTAATAAGACCTGGGAATCCTTAGGAAAACATAGGCTAACATATTCCCCAATTCAATTAAGAATGGAAAACCAATATTGTAGCCTCCCCATTGGAAGACTGGAGAATGTGGTAATAAATGTTGTAGGAGTAAATATAGTGGCTGAATTTGATGTCATTGAGATCATGTCAGATAAGGACCTTTACCCTTCACTACATGACATTGATTGTCCCTATGACAACTATGCAATAATCGACTTAAAGAAAGACACCATGACCTTTGAGGTCGATGGAATCAAGGTAGTTCAACCTTTGGATCCATATGTAGGACCTAGGTATAGAGATCCAACAAACAATAATATGGAGGGAGAAGACTTGGACCAGCTTTACACCATAACAACAAGAACAAGAGACAATTATATAAATCCTACTGTTGATGGATCAATAAGTTGGAGAAGTATACAGTCAGCAGACGAAGATTCATAATTAGCTTTTGACATTTGGAAACAAGGTTCTTACAAAATATTCTCAAGAATATGTGCAACTATCAGAGTAACCATATAGGTTGGGATCGAAGTTAGAGAACACCCAGTATATGATGGCACCTTAGAACTAGACATCTTTCTTCTCAACATGGAGAAAAAGGTAGTAGAAGATCAAATAATCTTGGTACTAAATGTAGCTTTTCATAACATCCCTGCCAGAGGGTGGGCTAATCATAGAGACTTACTCAGAAATTGGGATGAGGTGAAGCAAGCTATCGAGTATAGGTTCCAAAATAAGGAGAAATTGGAATCAGAGATGAAGATGGATATCCAAGTTGCGTAACTGTTCAACAAATAATAGGATCCTAGAATGCATATTGAACAATGCATGACATAGTGGAAGGCTTTGGGAATACCCTCTCACTTCTGGGTTCAAGTATTTCCCCACTCCCTAGGTCCAATCCCAAAATCTTGGTTCATACATGAGGAAACCAGAAGACAAAACAATGACTAACAAACACTGGCAGCTCATTTTTGCAAGGACTTATCACTTACAAGTAAGTACCCTGATCTTGAAGTAGTCCTGCAAAACATTAAAGAATTTCTTTTTACAGATAATGGTAATAAAAAATCAAGCTTAGTGGTATGTGCCAAACATAGCCAAGAACTTCAGACGAACCTTCACCTACACTCAACTGAAAAACCTATAGAATGCTATCAGATTAGCAAGGATTCATAAAAAGTAGATGACTTATAGGAATTGAGAAACATATCCATCAAAGAGACAGAGGGGAGCAGATAAATCCAAAAAACCATACATAGCCAAACTGATAGCTCCTACAATCACCCATTAAAATTGCGCAAAATCAATATAGGGACCATAGAGCAAACAAAGATAGCTATGGTGGGAGACTACTAGGATGAGAAAACCAGTCAAGAAATACAGAGTTTTCTATGGGAATATGAGGATTTGTTCCCAAAGACTTTTTCAGAGTTAAAGGGGATCAAAGAAGTTATGGGAGAAATTAAAATTGAATTGAAACCAGGATCCAAGCCTGTGAGACATAGACCATACCATCCCAAACCTAGAGTAAAAGAGAAAGTTAAGAACGATATAGATAATATGTTGGAAGAAGGACTCATTTTTGCAGTAGAAGAAGCAGAATGGGTCAGCCCAATAGTTATTCAAAGCAAGAAAGCAACAAAGGATATTAGAGTCTATGTAGGCTACAAAATCATTAACTCTTCCTATGTGCATGACCCTTTCCTAACACCCTTTACTAATGAGGTGCTAGAACAGGTTGCGGGGAAGGAAGCATACTCATTCACAGATGGATTTTCAGGGTATCACCAAGTCAGGATTGCTAAAGAAGACAAAAATAATACCACATTCATAACAGAATGGGGATATTTTGCATATAATGTAATGCCATTTGGTTTAAAGAATGCCCCTATAGTTTTTTCCAGGATTGTAATAGCATATTTTAGAGAGTTCATTCACAAATTTATAGAAGTTTATATGGATTATTGGACAATATATAGCCTACTCAAGGAACATGTAGCACTGTTGCGGCTAATGTTTGATAGATGTAGAGAATTGCAGATCTCATTGAATCTCCAGAAGTGCATATTTTGTGTACCACATGGGAATTTGTTGGGCCACATAGTCTACCAAGAAGGAGTATTGGTATATCCAGCCAAATTTGCGGTCATCACAAATATGCCACCACCTACAAGTGCCAAATAGTTGCGCTCCACACTGGGACACATAGGTTACTATAATAGGTTAGTCTGAAGATATGCCAACATTACTGCATCTCTGGAAAACCTACTGAAAAAGGCCGAACCATTCCAATGGACTCCATAATGTGATAAATCACTTGAGACACTCAAGGGGAAGCTCAGCACAACACTAATTCTGATATTCCCAAACTGGGAGAATGAGTTTCACGTCCATGTAGATGCTTCAGGAATTTCCTTAGGAGCTATCTTAACGCAACCTAGAGATATAGCTATGGATCATCCTATCTATTTTGTGAGTCAAAAGTTGTTGCAAACAGAGCACAACTACACAATAACGGAAAGGGAGGGATTAGCCATGATTTATGCTTTGTATAAATTTATACTTTATTTGTTAGGTTCTCATTTCAATTTCTTCACTGATCATTCTGCATTGAAATATCTAGTTAACAAACCTGTGTTGGAAGGGAGAATTTATAGATGTTTGTTGTTATTCCAGGAATTTTCCTTCGAAGTTATCATTAAGCCAAGGATATGCAATGTAGGACCTGATCACCTATCCATATTAGAGTCAGGGAAAGTGGAGGAGAAGTAGACGATCAACTCCCAGATACAGACTTGTTCCTAGTTGAGGCCATACCAGAGTACCTAGAGGACATAGAAGTATTCTTAAGCACATGGGCCTGCCCAGAAACATATTTCGCAACCTAGAAAATCCACATGGTTGTTAGAGAAGTAGATTACCAGCTAGTCGTTGGAAAATTGTATAAACTAAGACTAGACAATATCCTCAGAAGATGTGTCCTGGATCATGAAAGATAGGATATACTCTGGGAATGCCACAGTGGAGTTGTAGGAGGTCACGTGGGAGAAAAGGCCAGTGCACATAAAGTTCTACAAGCGAGACTTTGGTGGGCTACATTCTTCAAGTATGCAAAAGTATATGCTAGATCATGTGACATTTGTCAATGAGTGGGTAAGCCATCACGACGAGATGAATTACAACTGCAACTAGTTAGAGCTCTACAAGAATTCGAGAAATGGGCAGTTGACTTCATTGGACCAATAAACCCCACAACCAAGAATTCAAAGGCTAGGTACACCATCACCACAACTGAATACCTTACATGTTGGGATGAAGTAGAATTTGTTTGGGACTGTTCGACCAATACTGCTGCCAGGTTCATCTTCAAGAATATTATCACTCATTTTGGATGTCCTAGAAGCCTAACCAGTTATCAGGGATCTCATTTCATTAGTATCACTACACAAATGCTTACAACAAAGTTCTTAATCCAACATCACAAAATCATTCCCTACCACCCACATGCTAATGGAACAGTTGAATCCTTCAACAAGATTCTGGAAAGAGGGTTGACAAAGGTCTATTGTGAAAATAGGGAGGATTGGAATGAAAGAGTCCCAACAGTACTATGGGCTTTTAGAACAATCACAAAGAAACTCCATAGGTACACACCATTCCAGCTAGTTTATGGGAAAGAGGTAGTGGTGCCTGTAGAATTCATCACTCCAAGTTTGTATATTGCACAAATCACACATACGTTAGAGGAGGAATCAATGGTGCATATACTTATAGAGTTACAAGAACTTGAGGAGACCATATTTCTAGACAACTTCCATTAGTCAGTTGAAAAATCAAGACAAAAATCTTGGCATGACAGGCACATTAAGACCAAGGTATTTATGCAAGGAGACAAGATTCTTCTCTATGATAGTCAGTACTAGAAGCATCTTAGCAAGCTTTGCATGCATTGGTTGGGACCATTTATAATTGCGGAGATTTGACCCTCAGGAGTAGTTAGACTCATGCAACTAGATGGTGTGTTGCAGCCAGAATGGGTGAATAACGCTCGCCTGAAGCCCTATCTATCTCAAAACTGAGAAAAAGGGACTGTTTCTCTAGCCTGAAGAAGCATGTATAATAGTAGATTTGATTTTTTTGAAATTTTGTAAAGTCAGTTAATTAATTCCATGTGCACAATGTTGCATCGTGAAAAATAGTTCATTTTCTGTTTAAGAATTGTTTGATATTGAAATAATGACTCAGAAGTGCATGATCTGAAGCATAAGATAATTCATTAATGACAACCATTAATATGATGGGGACGTCCTTTGTGGTTGGAGGGACAAAAAATCTGAATACAATATGATTCCATGTGCCACACGAACCCGGTCTAGTCACACCCTTTATTTCCATTATGGTACCTCGTATGAAGTCATCTAAGCCATAAAGTCGTGATATTCAAAGATACCATCGGAGTTCATGTCGAGATACCCACCCGTCAAACGAAAAGGTCTGAAATAGGCCACATCCCTATCCCACTTATGCAAGTAAGAAAATGCCAGAATCTCCCAATAGGATTTACCCCATTAAACCATCCCATCAGAAAAATCAGATCCAGTTGCATCCATACAGTCATGATGAACAATAGTAATTTATAAACTTTCCCACTAAGCTAAGTATAAGGCCCTAGGAACTCACCCGAGAATGCATCATTTCAAAGAACATAGCCATTTCCGAATTCACTAGAGCAAACCAGCCTATACAATTGTGAAATCCATAGTCATGACCCTAGTCCTTAGCTTGTCACAGGAGTGTAAATGCCAAGAGCCATAGCAAGTCGAAGCACCATGTCTAAAGAAGCGGTACCAGACGAGCCCTATGACCCCTGAGTCGAGGTCGTGGGCGATATCAAAGGGAATGTGGAGCATGTTAAGCTCCTCAATATTGACCTAACAAATCCATTTTTGTTCCCTCAAATGCACACAAATGTCTTTTGGGAGATGGCTCCAGACGAATTAGGAGGCATGCAATTCATGCCAAAACCAGAATTTGTCAACTTATTCAATTCGACCATCATGAACCTTAGAGACCTACTAGTATTCGGTACCACTGGTGAGGTTTCACAGTGCATAAAATTTATGATAAGTAGGGTGCATGACATAAGTCTCTGGTTTGATAAGAGATATCCAATCCATTCTCAAGACATCCATCAGCTTATTGGATTGTCCTTCGAAGGAGAATATGTTTCAAAAGGATTCCAGGGTCCTGGTAAGCATGACAAAAATAAATGCAATCTCAGGTTGTATGAAAAATTCAACACAAAGAGGGGGGGACGCACAATAATAATCGACCCTATATTACCAGAGACAATCTGGACTAGTTGTTACATCATAGCCAACAAGGTTATGAGATCAAACTACCAGGACAAATGCATGTTGGATGCATTATCAGTAATAGAATTTTGTGCTAATGGCGTTGTGTTCAATTGGTGTAGTTACCTGCTGGAGGAACTACTAGTGGCATTGAGCAAGCATGGGATAAGGGAGGAACCTTCACTTATGGATATATGTTGATGGCATTCACAATGTTCAAATGGAAGCCACCTATAGGAAGGTCGCCGATGATACCATATAAGGGGTGCATGGAGAATATGTTTGATCCATGGTAGTCAAGGTTGAATTCAGAGAATGCACCCTTCAACATCGTAGCATTTTCTAAGTGGTACAATGGACTAATAGACTCAACACAAAGGCTATGTATTCTGCAGGAGATCCTCAACTACAATACGAGAAACATTTCCTTTGGCATGAACCGACACCATACATTTGTATGCCCAAGACATGTTAGCAAGAAATATTTTCATACAAGGATGATGTCGTTCTATCTAGACGAAGAGGCCTTCGACGAGGAATTAATGTCGTGACCATGAGTCAAACACAGAACATGCAATTCAGGGATGAATTATATTCTACCTGCGGAGCTTTTGAAGAAGAAATACAAACAAGTAGGAGAAGGATCGAGCTCATGCCCAAAGACACATAAGACAGAAGCTCCAGCATGATCAGACTCTGAAGAGGAAGACGCAACACAACCATTGGAATGTAAGAAAATAACACTACTGACCCTCCGTCTGCTGCCAGCTAATGGTGTATCGTCAGGTGAGGACGTTAACCAGATACTAAGTTTTGTGTTCATTACCGAACCAATGGTGAAGAAACTCAGAACCGGGGTTTTGCCGAATAAACCTGTGAACCCCCAACCCCTTGCATCAGCCATCCCTCGAACCTACTCAATGGTCAAAGAAAGCCCCATCATCCACATTCAGGATGACCCTGATCCTGAGACATTTCCATCCACACTCGTCACTGAGCACCCTACGACATCACCATAACCCCAGTCACCAACCCCAGAAACCACTGTCCACCCCAGACCACAAACCCAGAGCCGATGCCACTTGATCAGCCAGAGCAAGTGGAGTGAGAACTCCTAGGAATAACCCAAGAGTTGTCTAAGCTGAGACCAGAAGATTTTGGTACAAATGCCAAAGTACTAGAGCAGAGCATGAAGATGATTGGTCCGAACCCAAATATCTAGGAACAACAGACTGAGCCTTCAGTGCAAGAATAAGACACCCAAATTGTGGAGGAGCCACAATCCTAAAACAACCAACAAATCACCTCACCGGCCAAGGGTGAGGGTGCCCAAGAAAGAACAATGCATGAAGAAGAAACGACAAAAGAGTAGGAGATACCAAAGGCTCAAAGGGAACTAGAATCAACACTCGGGCATAGTGCGACATCTGAGAGAGAACGGATGGAGCAGGTTCTCTAGAACCCTCAGCAATGCGTAGAACTGATGCAACTATGCATAGCCAAAATAGAGGTTCTGAATCTCTTTCCCTCAACGCTAAGGTTGAGGATCACGCCAAGACCATCAACAAAGGAGGAAGTATAGACTCGCTCAAATCATTCAACGACCAGTGTACTTCCACTGCAGACATGAGAAACCAGATATACAACCCCTTCATCCACTGACCTGGTACAATGGCTAGCGACACACTTATTTGGAATGATCAGAGCATCAACTAATCAATTAGATCAAAGGATCCAAGAGGCCGAGAGGTATTTTTAGGTTGCAACGAAGGAATATCTCATCATGCAAACATGTAGGACATGGGAAGAACACAACAAAATCCAGGTTGAGCGCAAACTAGAAAGAGTGCAGGAAAGACTTGCTGAAAATTGGCTGGATATTTGGAAGGTTGCACCCAAACTACTTGAAGCCAGTGATGCGGGAGAGCAGAAGCACTAGATTGAGTTTCTAAAAGGAGCATGGACAAAAATTTCCACTCACACTGGGCATTTGGAAGCACAGTTATGACAGACTTAGTAAGAAGCAGAGAAACAACCTTAGAAAATGCAAGAGCAGATGCATAAGATAGTACTACAAGGCAACGATGCCCGAGAAGCACTACACAAGCACACAACAGAATGCATAAATATGTTCAGGGAAGTCAGTGATTGGATGGGCATCATCACTCGACGAAACCAAGTCTTGGAGGAGGTGCACACCAATATCCAAGTGTCGAATAAATAAGTTGTGACAATGATGGATCCGATGGATAAACAACATAAGTTTGACCAAATCCAATAGGGGGACAATGAATTGAACGACCTCTTTGAGGCACAGTCTGTAGAAAAGAAAGAGCTACATGACTTCTGACTTGTCATTCAGGTAGTGTACATGGATATGCATCAAGTTGGTGCAACAATAGATTCTGAGTGTAACTTTTTGGTCGAGTCCAAGCCAAAGGAGTGTAGTAAAGAGAAGACCCAACAATTTGTTGCAAAGTTATCACTCCTCGCCAGGAAGTGGCAAGATAAAGTTGGAAACTTTCAAGGAGTGAAGGAGCGATCGTCGATCTTTAGAATTGGTCCTAGAGTTGGGCCCTTTGTTTGAAGAGGTAAAAGAAGAGAAATAAAAAACATAAGAGAAAAAGGAAGAAGAAAAGGAGGACAAGGGAAAACAAAATATGCTCCTGGAATATGCAAAAGAACCAAGCACTTGACTCGAGGGAGAGTCGAGGGTTATGGTCAGAGCCTATTGGTCCCTTCACTTTTGGGATAAGGAATCACGAAAG
This sequence comes from Picea glauca, assembly GCA_000966675.3. Taxonomy (NCBI): domain Eukaryota; kingdom Viridiplantae; phylum Streptophyta; class Pinopsida; order Pinales; family Pinaceae; genus Picea; species Picea glauca. The sequence continues at coordinate 213,106 of JZKD02S0705384.1, read as the reverse complement.
TTTTGACTGAGAATGAGTTGCACAAGATTCAGAAGAAGTTGGACAACAAAGCATGAAAGAGAAACATAAATAAGTTGTGAAAGACAATGCAACGCCAACTAAGAAACAAATTGTTGCAATAGAACAAGGAAGCGTGCAAGATGAGTCGAAAGACACAACCTAGCTATATATAGGGATGAACATGATTTTAAAAGGGTTAGTTGTTGGTTAATTGGTTGGGTTGTGTGCAGCTTGGTTGGTTAGCTAGCGATTTGACTGGGTTGTGATTAATCTCAGTCCGATCTTTCCCTCTTGGTGAGGATGTTGGTAGTTGAGTCAAGTCAAGTCCTGAGTCCAGGGATGATTTTAAGGATGGAAATTTATTTTAAAATGTAGAAACCTTGACGAATATTACTAATCCTTCATATGTCAACTATAAATGTTTGGTGATATTTTTGTAAAAATATTCAAATTTCTAATTATTTTATATAGTTTTTATAAAATTTTGGAGATTTTTAAGGTAAAATAATTTTATCCGATAGAATTTGGGTGAATCATTTTTAAAATATCAAATCTCTCTTTTGGAAAAACCATGTAAAATTAGCCCATGAGAGAAATTTATCCCCTAAAATCATCCATGCCTGAGTTTGTAATGTAATCGACCTACCTATCTAAAAATTGGAGCTCTGCGACATGAGTCTAGAGTCAAGAGTCTATATAGAGCACTACTGAGTATTTCTGAGTCTGTAATTACTGAAGGATTCTGAAGATAATATGAAGAAGGACCTGAATTTTAAAAATATGATGTGTCTTTGTGTGTTTTACTTATGCATCACCGTAATTCTTTATGGGATATAAGTTCTACTTTATGGTTCTATGTTTAAATTCTTGATCACAATGTAAGTAGGTTCAATTCTTGCACACATAAGATTCATATATGTTCATGTTTCCTACTCAAGATCAAGATGAGTCCTGAAGGTTCTATGGATCCTCCTAAGTCTTTTCCTTACCCTTCCCTATCTATTTGTCTCAGCAGCACTTCAACTGAGACTTCTTCTCTTCGGAGGAGATGAAAATGCCAACACTCTAGACTACTCGGTACCTTTTTTTGGTAACCTGATAATGACCCTAGTCTGATCAAACTTGCGCCAACACTATGCTATACCATATGCATTTGAAATTAAAGAAATTGATGTTAGTACTAACTAGCAATGTTAGTGGATATGCAATTTTATTGAGTTATATGAGGCACATGTGATATATGTTATAGTATGGTTTTTGGGAAATGGTTAGTATGGATTGGGTGGCTCAATTGGAAAGCAATGTATGCAAGTTTCGATGCATGGATTAATGGCACAAATTAATGGTTGGTTGGTTGTCATGTACTGAGTAATTGAATGAGAGGGAGGATGGAAGCAACGTGTAGTAAATTCACGTCACTCCATACTTCTCCCACTGACCGTCACCCTAGCATGGTATTGTTCATTTGGCTTTTTATATGGTCAAGCTCCGAGAATCAGGCATGGAAGGAAATTCTCGACCAAGCTCGCATTTTTTAAGGCCATTTGGTTACATGTATGTTTTTTTTGTTCATCCATGAATTCACTCTGTATATGAAATGAACGTTGACTCGGTGATGTATTGGTTTGTTTGTTCTTGAGGATGGAAACTGTGTAAATGAATGGTTTTTTATCTGGAATGATTGTGTGTGTTATTCATTTCAAATGGAAAAAATGATAGTTTAAGTCGCAATTTCATTGGTTGTTCTGTGTGGTGGAAGCTGTGATGGCTCTCTGTTGTCTTTATGGGTTTATTTTGGAGGGTTTCATTCTTTTTGGCTTTGATGGCCGTCTCCTCACAATGATTGTAACCACACCCGATTGTATTTGGTGCTATGGGGTTGTTCGGTATGATTTGAACCACATTTTTGTCATTGCATATCATTTCCCACCTGGTTGAGGGCTCATTTTATGTTATTGCTATCCGCATAGTTGGTTATGGGTGGATATTATGCCAAGAATATTTCTTTAGGGTTTATTGATAATACCCATACTATGCATTTCTATCATCATTATTCAGATTTTGGGGAAAAACATGAGGGTTGTGCCCCTGTGTGTTCTCGGTGTTGGTTACTGGCCAGTAAGAAACCTCTACTCCTCTGCTTCATAGTCTCTCCTACCCGAGGTCGAATTGTCACCCTATCATACAATATAAGGGTTATAATGCATGTGGTTCCACCATGCTTGTCTCAATGGTTTCTCACCTACTTTCGATAAGGTCGACCTCCAATATCCCTGTGTTTGGTTCCACTGAGAGAATCCTTGGTTATTTTGTTATTAGTTACAGAGCCTGATTTTGATAAACTGAACTAGTTACACCCTGCCACATATCTTGTTGACTATCATGATTTTTTTGAGTAGCATTGACAGTGGATTTTATTATTGGCTCGTTTCTGTTTGATCAGGTTGATTACCCAATTGTAATCGAAAATGACAATTGGTATATAGTCGTTGCATTATTTTATTATGACAATTGAATCGATAAGTCAACATTGTTTTAATGGTTTGATTGGGAGTAATTTGGCATGTATAGAAACAAAGATACCTCTTTGCGTTATGCATTGGTCTATGTGTTCCTAAAACATGGTAAAGATTGAAGTGGTGGTTGTTGTTGATGTGTGTTTAATATTCCCGATCAGGATTATTGCAACTTGAAAAGTTGATAATTGTGGCTTGGCTATCTACTATGTATGATTTATGGATATCGTGCATCGTATCATTTTATTGTACCATCAGAGATGAGCATAAGGTTTAGTAGTATGGTTTCATTTTAATTTAATTGTTAAATTGGTTAAAGGAATGGAATCATACATGTTTTAAAAGAGCTTGTTCAAACTAGGAAAGACTTGTGTCCGTGTTTGATTTGAGAAATTAATTTATGGGCAATGGTAATGTTTTGATGCTGAATTGAGTTGAAGAAATATGATTGTGTGTTCATTGGGTTTTGTTTTAAATATAAAAGGGAAGGAATTGAAAAGAAAACATAATTATTTTAAATAATATGGATGAAGTCATGACGATTCTGAGAATAATTATATTCTATGTTAACTAAATTTTTTTGAGGAAATTGAATGTGGGACAGTGAACACGTTTTAACACATAATATTGTTTAATTGGCCACAATAATTGTTTAATTAGTGATGGAATAGTTGTATTGAATACAAAACTATTTTTTTTATGGATTACTTAATTGATTTTTTGAACAATATTCGATTTTTTTCCCTACCATTATTTCACTACAATTCCCCTCGCCTTCCCATATTCACTACCCACTCCATGTTCCTAAAATTTAATTATATTTAATATAAGTTTTGTATTATGACAGTTAAGGGACCGCAAGGATGAATTACAGTGATATATTATTTTGGCTTATGATACAGTTGATTGTTTGAGGTCTATGAGCAGTAATCGTGATATTTTCCCCCTCATTTAAAATTTTTTTGCTCAATACAACCCCTCACATATCCCGGAATCCTTATTCACCCCTGCTCATTAACGAATATCAAATGATTGTATGGATTGGATTGCATGAGTCTGATATGTTGCTAAGACAAATTTTACTTCATATTTTAAAAGAGTTGTCATGTATGGTGGTTAAAGAAACTATTTTCTAATTGATTATGCATACATGAATGAGATTTCTCAGCAGAGGTAGCCATGGAAGGGGTAAACGAGGAAGAGGTAGTTGGAACAGGGGCCCTAGAAGGCCAAGATTCCCTATACACTTTCATGCAGATTCACAAGAGTTAGGAAAACTAATTCAATCTAGGTTTTTTAACTAGATTGGGTAAAGAGTGGTCCAACCTAGGCCAGAAAGGCCTCCCTTACAAGCCCCACAAGTCCTTGGTATCCCCATGCCTCCTCATGTCTCACTGCAAACTCAAATTCCCAAAACCGACGAGTGACAAGATATTGTCCACCCGACAGTCTCCCAACATTGTGGCTAGCATAATCTGTCTCTAATTTCTCCCCCACCTATATGTCAGGCAATTGGCTTAGTTTGATGGATAGTTGGTATGGATTGTTGGTTTTCATTGATGTCAACTATTGGAGAGTGATATTGTAGATTGATTTCAACCCTTAGTGATTAATGTCAACCCTTGGATAAAGTCTGGTAGCGAATTCTGGTAGCACAAAGGTTTGGATAATGGACCCAAGTTTGTTTGATGTAAATATGACTCATTATTGTCTTGTCATGGTTGATAATAAGTAAAAATGGATTAACTCCAAAGTGGCCCCCTTATGGTGAAATCCCTCACGAGAAGACGCTTTGCAGATTGAGTTATCCTATAAGTATGGTCAGGGAACCCATGCTTATTTGTGGAATAATGAGATGAAGATAAGTGAATTTGTCAGTGAAACTATCCTATATGGATATTTCTTTTCATTCCATTTCCAGTGGTATGTGTAATGTCACATAACTCCTCACGGTTAGAGAGTTATGGCCATGAGAAGTTGGAGAACCCAAGTTTGGGCAATGGACCCAAGTTTTTTTTATGGATAATGGTATGAGTTTTGATATATTTTAAGGTAATACTATTCTATATGGATAGTACATGTGATTCCATTTCTTGTGGTATGTGGAACGTCACATAAATCCTCACGGTTTGAGAGTTATGGCCTTACGAAGTTGGAGGACCCTCATATGTCATCTAGAAGCCCCAAAAGGTCAAAGTAGTCAAAGTGGTTTAAGAGATTTTAGAAGGTAAATAATAAAGGGAAGTGATGATTGTACTATAATTCAAGGCGAATACAAAATAAATTATTTAAATAATAAATTTAATGGAGAAATTAGAAGTGGGTTAACCCTAAAATAAGGAATGTGAGCAAAGTGACCTAGAAGATGTTTTTAAGGAAGCTACTTGGAGAGTATAAATAAGAGGCAAGGCTCTCTCATTTCAGATACACTTGAGAATATTGAATATCTTTATGTTTATGAGGTAACCAAAGGATATCTAATCCGAATTTCTGAGGAAAGTGAAGAAAAGAAGGCCGGAATTCAAGGAAGGATAAATTCTTTTGATGATGCTTTCTAAGGTATGTTTGTTTTAAGTCATCTCACCATTTTCGCAATAAAAATTTTCTAGAATGATTTAGACCGTGAAATTTCTATTCCATTGAGGAAACATATCCAAGTATCCATGGTAAAAAAATCAGCTTGTGGGTCCTTGTATTTTTGGAGTTACACTGTGTGGAAAATAGGGTTTGTGGCTAGTCTTGAAACTAATAAAAAACAGGTGTTTCGGGTAAAAGCGCCATAACATCTTCATAACGGATCCAAATTCAATAAAAAAAATGTGTTGGTTATAGTACAGTCTTTAGTATTTTTTTTAACGTTTTCATATCGATTCAACAAATATTCTCTGTGGGCCATGCTCTACAAGGCTGCTCTCTAGAATAATCCAAAATTCAGCAAGGTATGCCATTTTTGCTATAACTCATTTTCTGGGAGGTTCCAAGTAGTGAAACCTGGAGGAATTGCATAAAAAAAACTGAAGAATTTTTTTTATTAGTTTCATATCATAATTCATTACAGGTACAAAGTTATGATTATTTCAAGTTAGGGTTGTTGACTAATCCAAAACTAGTCATGTGAGACTAAAGAAAAGTTTGATGAAAATGCTAGTCTCTTGTTGTTAAAGTTAAGGAAGGTTTGCAGATATGTGATGATATACACCAGGTCTATTACAGAGTTACAAATTATATTTGGATGATGAAATTGATGAGGGAATTTGGTTGAGGTACATGTCGGGTACATGGTTAAGACAATCAGTTGATGAGTTGACACATACATGAGGTGTATAGTTGATGAGGTTGGTACATCTTGATGAGTCACAATTGATCATGAGTTGATACATGATTGGTATGTACTTGGTACATGGTTGGAGGCACTTTTTAGTAGTATTGTTGAGAGATGGTTTATGGATGATGTAGCATACTTGTATTATTAGAAGCACACATTGATCTTGGTGATGATTATGATTTGTTGTGTTATACTTGGTTGATGCACATCTTTTAGAGTTGTCTTGGTTATTGATCATTGTAAGTAGATATAATTTGGTTGATAACATTTATGCGATAGGTTGTTGTGATAGGTTTTTTGGACAAGTTGTTATGACAGTTTATTTGTGCAAGTTTGGTGCATGGTTGATGCACTTGTTCATGGTACAGGTTGGGGTAAAGGTTGGTGCATGGTTGATGCACTTGTTTATGGTACAGGTTGATTGAAGGTTGTTTGGTATAGGTTGGTTCATGGTTGATGCACTTTTTTATGGTATAGGTTGATTACAGTTTGAGGTACAGGTTGATGCATGGTTGATGCATGGTTTAGGTTATTGGTACAAATTATTTGGTGCGGGTTGATTGGTATAGGTTTATAGCAGTATATCTCATAGTGATAGTGTGACACTGGTTCCATCATTCTACTTATACGTCAGGGCGGTTGGACAAGGCAAGGAAAAGTGGTTGTAGCCACCTTCTGGTTGTATCCAGAGAACATAGGGGGTTGTATCCTCCTTCTGGTTGTAGCCAGAGAATTGGGGAGTTGGAGCTTCCCTCAGGTTATAGCCTGAGAAACTAGGGGGTTGGAGCCTCCTTCAAATTGCAGCTGGAAGAAAAGGAAGTTGGTGCTTCCAATGAATTTAATTATTCAAGACATATAAGATAAAGAATTCCATGGTTTTCTCCCTCTTTGGGTTTCCACGTAAAACACTGGTGTACTTTGTATGTGCATGATTGTTCATTTGTCCATTTCTTATTTACTCTAAAGTTATTGGATGATAATGATACATTGGTATAACACTTGGATTATATGGTTAAAAATGATTAAATTTCTCTATTACTGATTCAACCCCCCTCTCAGTAATCCAATACTATCAATCAAATTGTCCAAGATACCCCTGTCCACTCACCAGTTCAGTCTTCCCATGGAAGAAAAAGGTTTAAAATCAAGGCCCACCATGCTCCTGACAAAGGGAAAGCCACTGTTGTCCCTTCCTCACCCTCAAATGACTCTAATAAATCTATGTCCTCCCACATGCATTTGAGAGATGATTGCTTTCATGTGATCAGTGAGATTTGGACTAAAGGCTCCACACAGCCTAAGGAAAATTCAGAGAGATCAAAGCATGACAACAACAAGAAGGGAAATATTGCCTACCAGAGTGGGAAACATGGATTTTAAGTTATTTATTTATTTATTGTTGAGAACAATTGACTTCTAAAATTTTGAACACACTATTTTTTGGATATATGGGTTATATATTTTTGGAAATAATTTCAATTATCATTGATATAAATTGTCAAAATATGAAAATGATGATGGGAGTCACAAGGATGGATGTTTTGTTTTCTTAACTAGTTGTGTTATCATTGTTAGAGAACTAAAGGGAGCCACAAGGATGGATGTTTTGTTTGCTTAACTAGTTGTGTTATCATTGTTAGAGAACTAAAGGGAGTCACAAGGGGTACCACCTACTAGTTATTATTTATTTAAAACCCTTATTATGATTTCATTAATTTCCCCCCTTAACTAAAAAGTTGGTTGAGTTTTAGTTAACTTAAGTAAGGAAGAAGTTCAACTACTTCAACCAATTCTAATTTTCTTAAAGGAAAAATGAAAGGGAGGAACAAGAGGAGAGTAGAAGGAGAAGCATACTAAGGTTTTCTCTTTGAGTTTTTGTTGAGATAATTTAGTTTTTATTCATTCCTTAATTCATTAGAAGTCTAATTATTT
>JZKD02S0705384.1:191855-205323 GCA_000966675.3 Picea glauca | reverse complement strand
GCCTTGCTTTTTGCTGAGCATATAGGCACTTAGCTCAGCTTATGGTCTCCTCTAATTTTTTGGGATCATAATATTGTATTTTGTCACTGATGGATGATGGAAAACCACTCAAATACCTCTGAATCTTGACTATGTCATCCTTGATGAAAGAGACATACTTCAACAATTCTAAAAACCTTCTTTCATATTCATCTATTGTCATAATGCCAAGATTGAGTTCAAAGAAATCTTTCATTTTCTTTTCATAGTACCTCTTATTCAAGTATTTATTTATGAAATACTTCTTGAATTCTCTCCAAGTAACATTTTTCTCTTTAATGTGTTTCACCTGCACAAGTTGATCCCACCACATGGATGCCCTTTATTTGAGTTTATAGATGGAAATTATTGTTTCTGCATGAGAAGAATAATTATGCAATTGAAAATAATTTCTCATGCCCAACAACCATGTATCTGCATATTCATCCTTCTTGTACTCTCCATCAAACATATAAGGTTTGATTTTGTTCGTTTCCCCTTGTAGCTCATCCTCCCCATACCTCTTATGCTTCCAAACATGGGATGGACTTGAGCTTCTGTGTGCTCTCTTATTGGAATGCCTCAGGGAGTGTTGGTGATGTCGGTTAATACTTATTGTTCTTCTGTGACTTCTTGATTTGCTTGAGCCACTCTCCTTATCCAATTTATTTTCTATTCTTTCCAGGTTCTACATCAAACTCACATTGAATTCTCCCTGGATTTCATGAGCTTTTGTTTATCTTCTCAGTGAATTTGGACATCTTTATGTAGCTTTTTAATGATTCTCTTCATGTTCTCTTCTTTATCTATCTCTTCCCCATGCCCATTGGAGTTTGATCCTTCAACTCCCAAATGGACATCCATTTCTCTAGCTTAATTTTCTAAACTGAAAGAATCCTATGCCTCCTCCATTTATCTGCACCGTGGAACAAATCAGTTCAGTTTGGACAATTTTTAATTTTGCAAAATGTGCAGTCAACCGAATTTTTGTCAGGCTAATAGACTTTAAAATTTTTCTAGAATAAACCAATCTGATTCAATAAAATCAATATCAGATTCCATTTTCAGCAGGTCTTGGTCGATCAAGAACCCCTTCAGGCTTCTATCTCTAATCCCTCCTCTGTTCTGCAACAAATTTTCAGGCATTATCCCCTTTTTTCTTCTTCCCTTGATTCACATGTGACCACGGATCTAATCCAATGCTAATGGTTTGGGCGCTTATCCAGAGCCTTGAAAACATTGGCTCCCAAGCTTCAAAGGTTTCCCCCTTTTTCCATGCATCCAAACTATCACAGAAAAATGAACTAAGAACGTGTGAAGAGCAATGGATCCACGGTGTTGACGATAAAAATCGCAACGAGGATTTTGCCCGCAAAATATTTCTAAAGCCTATTATTTATAAGATAATGATATATATAATACTAGTAGGTGGGACCCCCTTGTATATTGGAGGATCAGATAACGTTCTTATTTGATATTTATGCTATTGTTTGACATTTCTTATAGGGTTATACATGATTGATGATGAAGTATTGGTTTTGTTTATGTCATAATAGCATATGGATAATGGATTTTATGTGTTGGTTCTATTTCTCTAAACTCCATGTATGAATGGATTATATTCATTGTTATTACATTTCTATTTGCGCCATGATTTATTCCCTGTTACACCTTCACAAGACATATGTTAGTTATAACAAGAGATAAGAGCAATATGGAAAAAAATACAAGAAGAAGGAACTAAACTATGCTATGCTATGTGCTGGGTCCTTCATTTTTGGGATAAGGAATCGTGCAAGTTTTCACTGAGAAAGAATTGCGCAAGCTTCAGAAGAAGCTGGACAACACAACAGGAAAGAGAAACAAAAAGAAGTTGTGAAAGACAAAGCAATGCCAACTAAGAAACGAACGGTTGCAATAGAACAAGGAATTGTGCAAGATTAGATGGAAGACACAACCTATCTATATATATAGGGATGAAAATGATTGTAAAAGGGTTAGTTTTTGGTTGGTTGGTTGGGTTGTGTGTAGATTGGTTGGTTAGCTAGTGATTCAACTATATTGTGGTGAAGCTCAGTCTGATCTTTCCCTCTTGGTGAAGATGTTTTCAGTCGAGTCAATTCAAGTTCTGAGTCTATAATGTAATCGACCTACCTATCTAAAAATTGGAGCTCTGCGACATGAGTCCAAAGTCAAGAGTCTGTACAGAGAACTATTGAGTATTTATGAGTCTGTAATTATTGAAGGATTCTAAAACTAATATGAAGAAGGACCAAAATTTTCAAAATATGATGTGTCTTTGTGTGTTTTACTTATGCATCAATGTACTTCTTTATGGGGTATAAGTTCTACTTGATGGATCTATGTTTAAATGCTCGATAACAATGTAAGTAGGTTCAATTATTTCACACATAAGATTCATATCTGTTCATGTCTCCTGCGCAAGCTTAGGATGCGTCCTGAAGGTTCTGTGGATCCTCCTAAGTATTTTCCTTACCCTTCCCTATATATTTGTCTCAACAGTGCTTGGTGTGAGACTACTTCTCTTCGGAGGAGATGAAAATTCCAACGCTCTAGACTACTTGATACCTTTTGTTGGTAACCTGAGAAGGAACCTGGTCTGATCAAACTTGTGCAAACAAAATGGTTTCATTGCTGGGACCTACGTTAAAATGGAACCTGTAGGGAGAATTATTTCACGGATACATAGATATAGCATTGAACAATGGTGGGAAATAAGTTGTGATGCATTCATATGGAAAGAAGCGAAACTGAGGGGAAAATCGGTGGAAGACACTCGTGAAGCAATCTTTTACTCAGAAAGATCGAGAAACTAGTATGGGATTTTTTGGGTTAAGGTTTTTGAAGAACTGTTCCACTGGATAAATAGGATCCAAGAATCTCCATAGTTCCAAGAATGATTCAAGAGGATCTATTCTTGGGACACCGAAAATCTAGTGGCACTTCAGAGGCTGGATTGTCCAGTCATGTGAGCAATAGATTTCTTGGTCAGTACCACATTAGAAGGATATATTATCGAATTTGTAGCTAAGAGGGGATGATTATTATGTCCTCGACTGATATGGCAGCGTAAACACCCTCGCTTGGGGTAGGGCAAGGCGAGGATAGAGTCATGACTTGAGAGAGGGGAAGGTTTCTTTGACAAATGGGGGGGAAACAACAAGAAACAAAATCAAGAGATGAGTGAGCCTTGAAGTAAGCCACCATAGATGAGAAGTGGTGGTGTAACAATATCAATAAAGTAGCAAGACAGTCTTAGAAGTTGATGAAAGAAGGTGGATCAAGAGAAGTAGAGGAAAAACTGATGGAAGAGTTGCAGAAGAGGAGAAGACATGAAAGACTGGTTAGTCAAATATTAAATGAGAGAGAAGCACAGAGAGAAATAAGTCCCAAGGAGATTGGACAAGAAGGAGAAGGTGTAAACGTAGGAGAGGAAGAAGTCGGCATGAATCTTGATGAAGAAAGGGAATATTCAACCCCCATAACAGGAGAGATTGGGAATCCAACCAAAGAGATTGTCCCAGTGGAAGAAATGAGACCCCCCAGATCAAGTAAAACCTCCCCAAATCCAATGGTTCCAACCTTGAATCACCCATACCGCAAGCATCTTCTATACAAGTGGTAAGTTATATACTACCTTCTCATGCTAGTTTTGTTCCAGTACAATTAGTTAGTCAATCACAACCAGAAAGTGTGAGTACAGGGAGGATATTGGGATCCCCTAGTAGATCACAAGTAGGACTGTTAGGGTTTATATTGATAAGAACAACAAGATCAACAATGGCTAGCCATGCGTGAGGTTCAATTTCATGATACCCATAATTTTGGGCTAAGGGAGATGAAGACATTGAGCAACACTGGTTATTGTGTGAAACAATATGGAGATCCACAGGAACTCCAGATGCAAATAATTTGGTCGAGGTCCAGACTACCTTGATAGGTCATGCTCTCAAGTGGTACATGACTATAATTGAGCCAGGAGTGCCAGGATTTCAAGGTCAAGTGTTCACTCTTGGCCAGGTATGGACAAGGTTCATAGTAGATTTCATACTACCCTAGTCAAAACAACAGGATCTACCTGATTTGAGTGAGATCCAGTAAAGGGAAGGTGAATCATCCTGGGAATATAGGCATAAGTTCAAATATTCTATAGGGAAGTTGGAACATCCAATCCATGAATAACATTAAAGGGAGTGGTACATTTAGGAGTTGTTGCCTCTGACTCGGATTCCGCTAATGCAACAACGGATATCCACTTTGACAGATGACTTGGAAGAATCGATGAATATTGAATCCATGGCGGGATACCCTGGGATCTTGAGAGTGACCAGACCCCCAGCAGATGCAAATCTGGTGCAACTACAAGGGAAGATATTGATGCTTACAGAAAAGATTCAAGAGCTGACAATACCCAGACCAGGATGAACACAGGTTTGGTGCACTAGATTTTATACAGAAGGACACTGGGTGAATGAATGTCCACTAATAAGGGGAATGGGACCTCATCAGAATCCGATGGTAACCCCACCAGGGCCCACGGGAGAATTTGTGCAAGTGTCTACAAAATTACCATTCCATAACCCCACTCCATATCATGCTTTTCCAGGAGCCAAGTAGCACTAGTATTTAAGTATTGTGAAATCTGTCGAATCCATGGGCATGGGCCAAGACAATGCCCCATTATGAATAAATACTCGACAATACAAAATAAAGTACATTCTGAGTTTTTTGTATCTACCATGCATACTACCAGTGAATGTAGAGCATTGGATTCACTTGCAGATAGGTTAGACCGAACAACATTCATGGTGAATGAAAACCCTCAAGGACCAGGAAGAGGTCGAGGAGGTGGAGTCGGAGGAGACTTCATAGGAGGAAGAACTAGGGGAAGAGTGCCAAGTAGATGTTATAACTGTGATGAGAAAGGTCACAAGGATAGATATTGTCCTCATCCAAGGCGACCATGGTGCTCTCATTGCAGAACCTATGGGAATGCAACTAAAGAATTCCAAGAATTAATTGAAAAATGGGAAGATAGAGTACGGCAACAAGGAACTAACCTCATCAGTTCCGAAATCAAGAGAGTCATTAAGGGAAAATTGCCTAACCTTAATATCGTTACTCAAGGAGGAGCAAAGACAGGAGCTGATATTGATACTCCACCTCAAATCCAGAAAGAAACACCTAAAGAAGACACATACGACCCTCTAGAACAAAATATGTTCTTTAAATATTCCATATAAGTATTCCAGAATATTCCTAGCCTTGAGATGTGAGAGAAACCCCGATAGCCTATTGTTTATCCTAATATGGCTCAAGTCCCTGCTTCACCCCCTGCACCCAGAAACCCTATAGTCATACCGAGACAACTTGAGAAACCTTAAAATGTGAACATCATGTTGGATCTAGGATCTGATGTAAACATTCTGCCTAAGAAGACCTAGGAATCCTTAGGAAAACCTAGGCTAACATATTCCCCAATTCAGTTAAGAATGGAAAACCAATATTGTATCCTCCCCATTGGAAGACTGGAGAATGTGGTAATAAATGTTGCAGGAGTAAATATAGTGTCTGAATTTGAAGTCATTGAGATCATGGGAGATAAGGACCTTTACCCTGCACTACATGGCATTGATTGGCCCTATGAAAACTATGCAATAATCGACTTAAATAAATACACCATGACCTTTGAGGTCGATGGAATCAAGGTAGTTCAACCTTTGGATCCATATGTAGGACCCAGGTATAGAGAGCCAACAAATAATAATATGGAGGGAGAAGACTTTGACCAACTTTACACCATAACAGCAAGAACAAGAGACAATTATATAAATCCTACTGTTGATGGATCAATAAGTTGGAGAAGTATATAGTCAGCAAACGAAGATTCATAATTGGATTTTGAAATTTGGAAACAAGGTTCGTACAAAATATTCTCAAGAATATGTGAAACTATCATAGTAACCATATGGGTTGGGATCGAAGTTAGAGAACACCTAGTATATGATGGCACCTTAGAACTAGACATCTTTCTTCTCAACATGGAGGAAAAGGTAGTAGAAGATCAAATAATCTTGGTACTAGATGTATATTTTCATAACACCCCTGCCAAAGGGTGGGCTAATCATAGAGCCTTACTCATAAATTGGGATGAGGTGAAGCAAGCTATCGAGTATAGGTTCCAAAATAAGGATAAATTGGAATCATAGATGAAGATGGATATCCAAGTTGCGTAATTGTTCAACGAATAATAGGATCCTAGAATGCATATTGAACAATGCATGACATAGTGGAAGGTTGTGGGAATACCCTCTCACTTCTGGGTTCAAGTATTTCCCCACTCCCTAGGTCCAATCCCAAAATCTTGGTTCATACATGAGGAAACTAGAAGACATAACAATGATTGACAAACACTGGCAGCTCATTTTTGCAAGGACTTCTCACTTACAAGTAAGTACCCTGATCTTGAAGTAGTCCTGTAAAACATTAAAGAATTTCTTTTTACAGATAATGGTAATAAAAAATCAATCTTAGTGGTATGTGCCAAACATATCCAAGAACGTCAGACGAACCTTCACCTACACTCAACTGAGAAACCTATAGAATGCTATCATATTAGCAGGGATTCATAAAGACTAGATGACTTAGAGGAATTGAGAAACATATCCATCAAAGAGACAGAGGGGAGCAGATAAATCCAAAACACCATACATAGCCAAACTGATAGCTCCTACAATCACCCATTAAAATTGCGCAAAATCAATATAGGGACCATAGAGAAAACCAAGATAGCTATGGTGGGAGACTACTAGGATGAGAAAACCAGTCAAGAAATACAGAGTTTTCTATGGGAATATGAGGATTTGTTCCCAAAGACTTTTTCAGAGTTAAAGGGGATCAAAGAAGTTATGGGAGAAATTAAAATTGAATTGAAACCAGGATCCAAGCCTGTGAGACATAGACCATACCATCCTAACCCTAGAGTAAAAGAGAAAGTTAAGAACGATATAGATAATATGTTGGAAGAAGGACTCATTTTTGTAGTAGAAGAAGCAGAATGGGTCAGCCCAATAGCTATTCAAAGAAAGAAATCAACAAAGGATATTAGAGTCTGTGTAGGCTACAAAATCATTAACTCTTCCTATGTGCATGACCCTTTCCCAACACCCTTTACTAATGAGGTGCTAGAACAGGTTGCGGGGAAGGAAGCATACTCATTCACAGATGGATTTTCAGGGTATCACCAAGTCAGGATTGCTGAAGAAGACAAAAATAATACCACATTCATAACAAAATGGGGATCTTTCGCATATAATGTAATTCCATTTGGTTTAAAGAACACCCCTACAGTTTTTTCCAGGATTGTAATAGCATATTTTAGAGAGTTCATTCACAAATTTATAGAAGTTTATATGGATTATTGGACAATATATAGCCTACTCAAGGAACATGTAGCAGTGTTGCGGCTAATGTTTGATAGATGTAGAGAATTGCAGATCTCATTGAATCTCCAGAAGTGTGTATTTTGTGTACCACATGGGAATTTGTTGGGCCACATAGTCTATCGAGAAGGAGTATTGGTATATCCAGCCAAATTTTCGGTCATCACAAATATGCCACCACCTACAAGTGCCAAATAGTTGCGCTCCACACTGGGACACATAGGTTACTATAATAGGTTCGTCTGAAGATATGCCAACATTACTGCATCTCTGGAAAACCTACTAAAAAAGGCCGAACCATTCCAATGGACTCCAGAATGTGATAAATCACTTGAGACACTCAAGGGGAAGCTCATCACAACACTGATTCTGATATTCCCAAACTGGGAGAATGAGTTTCACGTCCATGTAGATGCTTTGGGAATTTCCTTAGGAGCTATCTTAACGCAACCTAGAGATATAGCTATGGATCATCCTATCTATTTTGTGAGTCAAAAGTTGTTGCAAACAAAGCACAACTACACAATAACGGAAAGGGAGGGATTAGCCATGATTTATGCTTTGTATAAATTTAGACATTATTTGTTAGGTTCTCATTTCAATTTCTTCACTGATCATTCTGTATTGAAATATCTAGTTAACAAACCTGTGTTGGAAGGGAGAATTTGTAGATGGTTGTTGTTATTCCAGGAATTTTCCTTCGAAGTTATCATTAAGCCAAGGAGATGCAATGTAGGACCTGATCACCTGTCCATATTAGAGTCAGGGAAAGTGGAGGAGAAGTAGACGATCAACTCCCAGATACAGACTTGTTCCTAGTTGAGGCCATACCAGAGTACCTAGAGGACATAGAAGTATTCTTAAGCACATGGGCCTGCCCAGAAACATATTTCGTAACCTAGAAAATCTACATGGTTGTTAGAGCAGCAGATTACCAGCTAGTCGTTGGACAATTGTATAAACTAAGACTAGACAGTATCCTCAGAAGATGTGTCCTAGATCATGAAAGATAGGATATACTCTAGGAATTCCACAATGGGGTTGTAGGAGGTCACGTGGGAGGAAAGGCCAGTGCACATAAAGTTCTACAAGCGAGACTTTGGTGGGCTACATTATTCAAGTATGCAAAAGTATATGCTAGATCATGTGAGATTTGTTAATGAGTGGGTAAGCCATCACAAGAAGATGAATTACAACTACAACTAGTTAGATCTCTACAAGAATTCGAGAAATGGGCAGTTGAATTCATTGGACCAATAAACCCCACAACCAATAATTCAAAGGCTAGGTACATCATCACCGCAACTGACTACCTTACATGTTGGGATGAAGTAGAAGTTGTTTGGGACTGTTCAACCAATACTGCTGCCAGGTTCATCTTCAATAATATTATCACTCATTTTGGATGTCCTAGGAGCCTAACCAGTGATTAGGGATCTCATTTCATTAGTATCACTACAAAAATGCTTACAACAAAGTTCTTGATCCAACATCACAAAATCAGTCCCTACCACCCACATGCTAATGGAACAGTTGAAGCCTTCAACAAGATTCTGGAAAGAGGGTTGACAAAGGTCTATTGTGAAAATAGGGAGGATTGGAATGAAAGAGTCCCAACAGTACTATGGGATTTTAGGACAATCACAAAGAAACTCCATAGGTACACACCGTTCCAGCTAGTTTATGGGAAAGAGGCAGTGGTGCCTGCAGAATTCATCACTTCAAGTTTGTATATTACACAAATCACACATACGTTAGAGGAGGAATCAATGGCGCAGAGACTTATAGAGTTACAAGAACTTGAGGAGACCATATTTCTAGCCAACTTCCATTAGTCAGTTGAAAAATCAAGACAAAAATCTTGGCATGACAGGCACATTAAGACCAAGGTATTTATGCAAGGAGACAATATTCTTCTCTACGATAATCGGTACTAGAAGCATCCTGGCAAGATGTGCATGCATTGGTTGGGACCATTTATAATTGCAGAGATCTGACCCTCAGGAGTAGTTAGACTCATGCAACTAGATGGTCTGTTGCAGCCAGAATGGGTGAACGACGCTCGCCTGAAGCCATATCTATCTCAAAACTGAGAAAAAGGGACTGTTTCTCTAGCCTGAAGAAGCATGTATAATAGTAGATTTGAGTTTTTTGAAATTTTTGTAAAGTCAGTTAATAAATTCCATGTGCACAATGTTGCACTGTGAAAAATAGTTAATTTTCTGTTTAATAATTGTTTGATATTGAACTAATGACTCAGAAGTGCATGATCTGAAGCATAAGAGAATTCATTAATGACAACCATTAATATGATGGGGACGTCCTTTGTGGTTGGAGGGAGAAAAAATCTGAATACGATATGATTCCATGTGCCACACGAACCCGGTCTAGTCACACCCTTTATTTCCATTACGGTACCCCGTATGAAGTCATCTAAGCCATAAAGTTGTGATATTCAAAGATACCATCGGAGTTCATTTCGAGATACCCACCCGTCAAACGAAAAAGTCTGAAATTGGCCACATCCCTATCCCACTTATGCAAGTAAGAAAATGCCAGAATCGCCCAGTAGGATTTACCCCATTAAACCATCCCATCAGACAAATCAGATCTAGTTGCATCCATACAGTCATGATGAACAATAGTTATTTCTAAACTTTCCCACTAAGCTAAGTATAAGGCCCTAGGAACTCACCCGAGAATGCATCATTTCAAAGAACATAGCCATTTCCGAATTCACTAGAGAAAACTAACCTGTACAATTGTGAAATCCATAGTCATGACCCTAGTCCTTAGCTTGCCATAGGAGTGTAAATGCCAAGAGCCACAGCAAGTCGAAGCACCATGTGTAAAGAAGCGGTACCAAATGAGCCCTACGACCCCTGAGTCGAGGTCGTGGGTGATCTCAAAGGGAATGTAGAGCATGTTAAGCTCCTCAATCTTGACCTAACAAATCCATTTTTGTTCCCTCAAATGCACACAAATGTATTTTGGGAGATGGCTCTAGACGAATTAGGAGGCATGCAATTCATGCCAAAACCAGAATTTTTCAACTTATTCAATTCGAACATCATGAACCTTAGAGACCTACCAGTATTCGGTACCACTGGTGAGGTTTCACAGTGCATAAAATTTATGATAAGTAGGGTGCATGACATACGTCTCTAGTTGTATAAGAGATATCCAATCCATTCTCAAGACATCCATCAGCTTATTGGATTGTCCTTCGAAGGAGAAGATGTTTCAAAAGGATTCCAGGGTCCTGGTAAGCATGACAAAAATAAAGGAAATCTCAGGTTGTATGAAAAATTCAACACAAAGAGGGGGGGGACGCACAATAATAATCGACCTTATATTACTAGAGACAGTCTGGACTAGTTGTTACATCATAGCCAACAAGGTTATGAGATCAAACTACCAGGACAAATGCATGTTGGATGCATTATCAGTAATAGAATTTTGTGCTAATGGCATTGTGTTCAATTGGTGTAGTTACCTGCTGGAGGAACTGCTAGTGGCATTGAGGAAGCATGGGATAAGGGAGGAACCTTCACTTATGGATATATGTTGATGGCATTCACAATGTTCAAATGGAAGCCACCTATAGGAAGGTCGTCGATGATACCATATAAGGGGTGCATGGAGAATATGTTTGATCCATGGTAGTCAAGGCTGGATTAAGAGAATGCACCCTTCAACATCATAGCATTTTCTAAGTGGTACAATGGCCCGATAGACTCAACACAGAGGCTATGTATTCTGCAGGAGATCCTCAACTGCAATACGAGAAACATTTCCTTTGGCATGAACCGACACCATACATTTGTATGCCCAAGACATGTTAGCAAGAAAGATTTCCATACAAGGATGATGTCATTCTATCTAGATGAAGAGGCCTTCGACGAGGAATTAATGTCATGACCATGAGTCAAACACAGACCATGCAAGTCAGGGATGAATTATATTCTACCTACGAAGCTTTTGAAGAAGAAAGACAAACAAGTAGGAGAAGGATCAAGCTCATGCCCAGAGACACATAAGCCAGAAGCTCCAACACATTCAGACTCTAAGGAGGAAGACACAATGAAACCATTGGAATGTAAGAAAATAACACTACTGACCCTCCGTCCGCTGCCAGCTAATGTTGTATCGTCAGGTGAGGACATTAACTAGATACTAAGTGTTGTGTTCATTACCAAACCAATGGTGAAGAAACTCAAAACTGGGGTTTTGCTGAATAAACCTGTGAACCCCCAACCCCTTGCATCATCCATCCCCCGCACCTGCTCAACGGTCAAAGAATTCCCCATCATCCACATTCAGGATGAACCTGATCCTGAGACATTTCCATCCACACTCGTCACTGAGCACCCTACGACATCACCATAACCCCAGTCACCAACCCCAGAAACCACTGTCCACCCCAGATCACAAACCTAGAGCCGATGCCACTTGATCAGCCAGATCAAGTGGAGTGAGAACTCCCAGGAATAACCCAAGAGTTGTCTAAGCTGAGACCAGAAGATTTTGGTACAAATGCCAAAGTACTAGAGCAGAGCATGAATATGATTGGTCCGAACCCAGATATACAGGAACAACAGACTGAGCCTTCAGTGCAAGAATAAGACACCCAAATTGTGGAGGATCCACAATCCCAAAACAACCAACAAATCACCTCACCAGCCAAGGGTGAGGGTGCCCAAGAAAGAAAAATGCATGAAGAAGAAACAACAAAAGAGCAGGAGATACCAAAGGCTCAGAAGGAACTAGAATCAACACCCGGGCATAGTGCGACATCTGAGAGTGAACGGATGGAGCAGGTTCTCTAGAACCCTCAACAATGCGCATAATTGATGCAACTATGCATAGCCAAAATAGAGGTTCTAACTCTCTTTCCCTCAACGCTAAGGTTGAGGATCACGTCAGGACCATCAACAGAGGAGGAAGTAGAGACTCGCTCAAATCATTCAATGACCAATGTACTTCCACTGCAGACATGAGAAACCAAAGATACAACCCCTTCATCCACTGACCTGGTACAATGGCTAGTGACACACTTATTTGGAATGATCAGATCATCAACTAATCAATTAGATCAAAGGCTCCAAGAGGCCGAGAGGTATTTTGAGGTTGCAACGAAGGAATATCTCATCGTGCAAACATGCAGGACATGGGAAGAACACGACAAAATCCAGGTTGAGCGCAAACTAGAAAGAGTGCAGGAAAGACTTGCTGAAGCCTGGCTGGATATTTGGAAGGTTGCACCCAAACTACTTGAAGCCAGTGATGCAGGAGAGAAGAAGCACTAGATTGAGTTTCTACAAGGAGCATGGACAAAAATTTCCACTCACACTGGGCATTTGGAAGCACAGTTATGACAGACTCAATAAGAAGCAGAGAAACAACCTTAGAAAATGCAAGAGAAGATGCATAAGATAGTACTACAAGGAAACGATGCCCGAGAAGCACTACATAAGCACACAGCGGAATGCACAAATATGTTCAGGGAAGTCAGTGATTGGATGGGCATCATCACTCGATGAAACCAAGTCTTGGAGGAGGTGCGCACCAATATCCAGGTGTCGAATAAATAAGTTGTGACAATGATGAATCCGATGGAGAAACAACATAAGTTTGACCAAATCCAATAGGGGGACAATGAACTGAACGACCTCTTTGAGGCACAGTCTGTAGAACAGAAAGAGCTACGTGACTTCTGACTTGTCATTCAGGTAGTGTACATGGATATGCATCAAGTTGGTGCAACAATAGATTCTGAGTGTAACTTGTTGGTCGAGTCCAAGCCAAAGGAGTGTAGTAAATAGAAGACCCAACAGTTTGTTGCAAAGGCATCACTCCTCACCAGGAAATGGCAAGATAAAGTTGGAAAATTTCAAGGAGTGAAGGAGCGATCGTCGATCTTTAGAATTGGTCCCAGAGTTGGGCCCTTCGTTTGAAGAGGTAAAAGAAGAGAAATAAAAAACATA
>JZKD02S0705384.1:39935-51386 GCA_000966675.3 Picea glauca | reverse complement strand
GATATTTTTGGAATTAAAAATATCAATTTATTGTCTCATATTTGATTGCTCTTGTATTGTTAAATGTTGAAATATAATTACTTTGTCAATGTTGAAATATAATTTCTTTTCTTTGATAATTGTCTATATCTTTACTATGTCAATGTTGAAATAAAATCGCTTTATTGTTAACCTATTAAATACCATTACTAATGTAAGAATAACTTTGTTTTGGTTTGGTTCAAGACTTGGCTTGATAGATTGTGGTGGTCTGACCAATGCTCAAAGGTGTCTACACTAAGTTGATGGAAAAAAAGAGAGAAAGTTGTTAGTTTTGAACTAATGTTTTGTATATTATCCTTTTTACAATGCATTAAATTAAGCATCAAACTCTTAAATATTTTTTTACTATGTATTAATTTAAATGATTCATTTTCTTGGGCCTATGGGGACTGATAAAATTCAACATATTTCATTGTGGACTGATAAAATTCAACATAAATATGAACTCTTGGGCCTATCCTACTATGTATTAATCTAAATGATTCCTTTTATGTTCATCGTGGACTGTTCAAAAACACATGATAAAATTCAACATATTTCATTGTGGATTGTTCTTGGGCCTATGGGGACTTACAAAATTCAACATATTTCATCGTGGATTGATAAAATTCAACATAAAGCTGAACTCTTGGGCCTATACTACTATGTATTAATTTAAATGCACTTCATTTTATGTTCACTGTGGACTATTCAAAAACACATGATAAAATTAAACATATTTAATTGTGGATTGTTCTTGAGCCTATGGGGACTGATAAAATTCAACATAAAGATGAACTCTTGGGCCTATACTACTATGTATTAATTTAAATGTTTCATTTTATGTTCATTGTGGAGTGTTCAAAAACACATGATTAAATTCAACATATTTCATTGTGGATTGTTCTTGGGCCTATGGGGACTGATAGAATTCAACATATTCCATTATGGACTGATAAAATTCAACATAAAGATGAACTCTTGGGCCTATGGGGATTATTACTCATTTCCTACTTTTCTATAAAAAAATTGATGGTTGCGGGAGATTCCAAGGTCACTATCAACTGAATAAATTCCAAATCCAACATGAACCTGATATATCTCAACAGCTAGAAAGACAATATCAAAAGCTTAAATAATAGATTTGAATCTATCAATTTATGCGCGTACATAGGCAGTTCAACAGAGTAATGGAAAAGACCAAAAGCTTAAATAATAGATTTGAATCTATCAAATTTATGCATGTACATAAACAATTCAACAAAATACATAGATTTGATTCTAAATAGAATAATAATGAAACTGTTCTTTTCGTGTGAAAAAAAAACTAATAAAATTAGTGTAAGAATATATTAGAAGACATAGAAAGAAAGAATCAATTAAACAAATGGAAGAATGAAGAAAGACATTATAAATATTACAAAGTAAGAGACACACACATAAGGGGCTCTACACACACTTGAATTTGAACCTAGGACATTTACATGGTCTTTATCATTTCAATATTTTCAGAGAGACATGATCTCACATTTACATCAAAATCTCAATGAAAGGTTTTAATGGTCTTTGAAATCACCTTCTTTCTCATAAGAACAACTATGAGAAAACTACAAAGATGATAACAATAGCTAAGAAAAGCACAAGAAAATATAGAAGATATATTGAGATCAGTCATGTAATATTTTGTCGTGTTTTGATTTTACTTGCACTATGTTTATTTATATAAAATATTGGATGAAATAATTTCAATATACTATTTTCTTGATTTCAAAAAAAATCATCAAATTTTATAGTTTCTTATGAAATTTTACAATGAAATATTCAAGAAAATGTGAAATAAAAATTAAATTTTATAGTTCGTCAAATTTTATAGTTTCTTGTGAAATTTTACAATGAAATATTCAAGAAAATGTGGAATAAAAGTTATAGTTTCTCATTTGTAATTTAAATTTTGTTTGATTTGGAACTATGGTTGAAAATAGTCAAAACAAGTCATCAAATTTAATATAAGTCCAACAATGAAAATAATCAAAACAAGTATCAAATTTAATATAAGTAAGCGATCTTCATTAAAATTTATATTGATATTCATAAATACATGTACTTTCAATGAAAAATAAAAAATTATGGAATGTACATGTGCCACTTGTGTAAAAACATTGTAATGGTATTCCATCTTCAATTATTTGTTCATGATCGACTTTGGACATTTTCCATTTTCTAACTTTTTTTTTTTTATTGAACTTCGATTATCTTTATGCACGCTACACATACCAAATGACTATATTGACAAATTGTGACATATTACTAGTAGTCTTGAAAGTGAACATGTGTATCGGTTTGATGGGTTTCTTGAAAAAAATATCCTTTCAATACAATGGATCCTCTTTCATATATAAAACAGTTATCATCAAAATCTTCTAATAGCTTCATCTTTTGTTATGTGCATCACATCAAATAATATTTCACGTTTTTAGTGTGTTCTACAGGTGCAACCATGGCAAAGACATCTCCTACAAATAATTGGATATATTGGACAACAAATATTTCGTGTTAGATTATCACACAAGTACATATTACAAGTTATTTGAAAAAATTTAAACATACAAGTACATATACTATAGTTTCATTTGATTCCATATCCTCTGAGATTTCAAGTGACATTTTCCCTTTTCCATTAAGTTTTGTATGTCTCGACGATTTAACATATTCTGCATTTTTGTTTTCGCAAATATCTATGGATTTTGTGTCCTCTATGCAAACTGAACAGAAGCAAGAATCATTTCTTCTATTAAATGCAAACACATTTTGATAACGTTTTGTTTTAACTGAATGTATTTTTCGTGTCCTAGGTATTGTACTGGCTTCATATGGGATTGATCTATTTACATCTTGGATTCCGACATAACAAAAAAACCTGCACACGAAATGAACTTGTTAACTTGAAATCTCTCAAGAAAATGATTGAAGATTAAATATAAATTTGAACACGTTCAAATAAAAATATCCCTTCTACATGTGTAACATTTATATATAGACACACCTGCACACATCCCTTGACATATTATATTCATGGCTTAGCGTCATTTTTCACCATTCAAAAACTTGTTCAATGGATTCAAATCGATCAGCATGAGGGTTCATATCATACTTTCGAAGTGCTCATTTTACACATGCCCCTGCACCGTTGTGCTCTCTTATTCCATGACCAGTCTCAAAAAAATTCCAACAATGTGTAATGTTCAATTTTTTATGAAGGTGACATAACCAATAGAATGATCATGAAGATTTGAAATGACCCACACACCCATCTAACCATATTCAATGTCAATCGAATCCAATTTCGCATTCTTTCAATGAATCATAAAATTTGTCAAAACAATGTTGTACATAATGTGTGTCATGTGCTTGATCATAACTTATATAAAAGTGATATTATTTAATAACATGTTGATTGTCGTTGGTGCTTTCTATGTTATCAATACTCCATTGAGAATGTCTATATAGAACGTGGGCAAATATCGTGACTTGATCAGAATGATAATATTCACTCTGTATTTATTTTTGTGCAGCGAATTTGTAATTTGTAACGACCTCCATCGTTACGACTACCAACGAAGCAAGGAGCAAGATTTTTTTTGTTTTTAGGTAGGAAGGAGACGACGACACAGTTAACCACCCAAACTGACGATGAACACATGCACACATGTCAGGCCATAGAAAACAATGACTCTACACGCTGGCACATCGAGAAATCGAGTGAAACATGTGTGGATCAAGGAAGGAATGACTACCCACCTGACACAACAACACAACGCCTAAAAGCCAAAGGAAAACATCAACAACCCAACACAGTGGCGTTGATGACAAGAAAATAGAACCCTACATTGTGCAAACCCAGCACCTTAAGGCGTTACAAAACCAAGTCCCAACAACCACTATAATGAAAAACGTCCCCATCGGGAGGCACAAACTTCAGTCGAGTTATTAGTTGCCTCTATCCTTTAGGGCACACAATGAACCCCTCATCAGGGATCATGTCGTCGCTAGATGATAGGCGTGACATCAACCATGGCTCAACAACGTAACTAGACCCTCAACACCAACTAAAACCACATTCTAGGAGATCAAAATAACTAATTAAACACCTAACGACTAACCCCAACACCCAAACGACAAGTCAACAAGGCAATTATGACATTCCAACAACACAATGATTTTGTTGCTCAACAAATCAATCCGTACATACTAAATGATCAATATTAAGACAAAATCTCATTGTAACTAATTTCCCAAGATGATATCAGATAAGTGTTCCTAAAGAGGGAATTTCTATCCTTTAACCAGAGATAAATAGTAAAATTCTAACTACCAATTAGGTCTCATCTAACTACATGCTCCTAATTGTAAACATTATTGATAATGTCCTTTAGATAACAAAAGATGAAACATAGCACATATAGTATATTGGATTTAAATGGTTTTAAAAATCAAAACTGAATATCCCAATCCTTAGATTAGTTAATACTATGTTTTCAATAGTAATTAATAGCTATTATAAGTTATGTGTTACTTTGTTGTTTAAATTTTCCATGCTTAACAAGTATAAAACAAATTAGGCAAAAGTTAAACTGTAATCTCTGTCGTGAAGGCTAAGGTGTTGATTTGTTTTCGGTTGAGTAATTATTGGTTGTAAGCGTTTGCCAGGTAAATTTCTATTATGATTTACAATCTCTATCATATTTTTGCTATGAGGGGGGTTTTCTATCATACCCAATAAATAACTATCTATTTAAAGAAAAAATCGTTGCCTAGTAGATATGACCGGATATAGAGTCAATCTATCGCTTACATAACAACTGGAAAATAAAAGGAATTGTTGTATATTAATTAAAAACATGGTCTGACATATGAAAAATCCATATCTACATATCACAAGGAAAACTTGCCATAAAGAACTTTTCCCATGCATTCACACTGTCCAAAACAAATGATAGTCTAGGTTATGGGTTAGAGCCATCAATTCGTTGTCAGACAAGGCTAGAGCATAAGAAATTGTTGTGGATTAATAAAAACATAGACACTGTGGGATATCTAACACCTCAAACGCATGCATACATGAAGTAAAACACAACTGAGTGAATAGGATGCAGTGATTGATGCAAGAAACTCGTTGAAGCTGAGGGTAAAAAAAAATCCATTCTAAAGAAATAAAACACATTCCATCTTATGGTAAAAACACATTTGAGCTTAGGGTAAAAGCACCATCAATATCAAGATAAAAACACAGTCCATCTTGTCGTAAAAACGCATTCAAGATTAGAACACAAACACAATCAATCTCAAAATAAAAATTCTTTCCATCTTACAGTAAAAACGCATTTCAGCTCAGGGAAAAAACACAATCAATCTCAAAATAAAAATGGTTTCCATCTTATAATAAAAATGCATTTAAGCTCAGGGTAAAAACACCATCAATCTCAAGATGATAAAGAAGTCAGTATTTCATCTAAATTCATAGGCACGAATTTACTGTCAATTAAGGTATAGACTCACTGTCTATTAATAAAAGAGAATTCAAGGTAATGTTGTTTATTAAATATGAAATTGTCGGTATACATTAATGTTGTCCATTAAATATTGATGTCTTATAAATGCACGTGTTGTCTTTTAAATAAATATCTGCCAATAACCAATAAATTCGCTCACCCACAATATTACTGATCCATCAATACATAACAAAAATTGTAGACATACTCAATGGATAACCCAGAAAAATAAATAAATGATAACACTATCATAATGAAATACATTTTTTCATCTAGAATGGTAAGTTCGCAGTCTAAAGCATGGAAAAGTCACAGTCCAACATGAGGGTAAATCGTTCACTGCAAAATGGTAAATCATGGTCAAGTAGAAGGTAATTTTTTGTCGGTAAAATGGTAAAACAAAGAGTTAAAGAAAAACTCAGAGGGAATTACGCAGTTCACGGAGTGGAATGACAACAATAGCATAATTACTCAATCATAAGAAGGCACAATGACTATCGATCAGCCAAGAAAAATCAACAGGGGTAGATCACTGGGAAAAACATCCTTCGTTCATCATCCACGCACAAAAACGAGGGGCATGAGGATCTATAGGTCTATTAACACTGAAGTGATGAGCGTTGATCCGGGTCTTGGCCGACTACTCATGCATGGAATGATGATCAAGGGATGAGGACGAAGTAAAGCGCAACTCTTCACAATAAATCAATAAAACCAATAGGATAGTCACAACATTCAGGGATCGAATGCCAAGGGAATCAAGTCAAGCAGCGAGCTTAAGTCTATGGGGAAATTTAAGTTCTCGATTAAAAATCCAAGTCAACACTTTCTTCACCCAATTAAATTACATAAATGAAAGCGTAATGTCAATATTAATCTACCATGCAAAATAAAAGCATGCATATTGTAGCCCAAGTCACCTGCTCGAAGTCGATTTCCCACGTGCTTCATGCAGCTCCCTCTTTCTGACTGCTATGACTTCAATGGTACCACCCAACCAATTCTAGTGATACTCTTCTTCCCCCTTAGCCCCCCGAGCTGCGAAGGGGCCACACACTAAAATAAAGAAAATCTAGCTTCCATCTCACCTCATAAAGCCGAGCTACCACTCCTCACCGAGTTGGGTATCCCAACTTCCACAAGATAAGTCAATCAAGTCAAAAATCCTGCACCGTAACATTATTCATACAAGGAGAGATCCATCCTCCTCCTCCTCCTCCCTCCTTTATATAGATTTTCTAAGTCATTTCCTTCCCAATTTCTCATTTAATTTAATGTTCAATAATTTAATTCAGAAAAATCATCCCCGTACATGTGTCACCCATCCCCTTCATTGCACCAAAAATTAATTTCATTAAATATTTAATTACTCCTATTTTCCTTATCCACCTAAAATCATTCCTAGAATCACTCCTAGGTGTCCCCATATTCCCTTACACATTTTAATGACTTACCCCCTTACTAATTTACTAGTTGAGTTCAATTTAGAAAGTTCTTAAAGGCAAGATTCCTTACTAAGTTAGTCATTCTTATTTTTTCTTATGTTTCCCCCTTTTTCCCTTAGCTTCCTTATTCTTTTAAATTTCCCTCTTTTCCTTTTTATCTAAAACTCAAATCAGCAAGTGTAGGAAAATACCTTTGTCCCCTTTTTCTTTTTAATTAATAATTTTTTACTTAACATAAGTAACAAAACAATCATTTCCCTTTTTGTTAAAAAGTAATCCCCCAAATTAATTTCATTTTTATAAATTAATTGAATGGCTTACCCCCTTCTCATCACATGTTTAATGATGATTATTAGTATTATTTATTGTTTTTTTATTGTTTTTTTTTCTACCACCAGTATCACTCAAACCTAGATTTTATTTTCCTAGGTTGGGCGACATTTTATTAGGGAAATTGTTTTTAAATATTTCTTATCACATTATTCATTCTAAGTCCATCTAGGTTTATTCACTTATTAGTTAATAGTGTGACATGCCCTTCAGGACACACTAGGTGCTCCAAGGGTGCCACTCACCCCATTATGTTTCCCTTGCGCGAAGTGCCCTTCGGGATGCAGTATGTGCTCCAAGGGTGCCACTCGCCTCTTTCTGTTTTTATTGCGTGACGTGCCCTTCAGGATGCACTACATGCTCCAATGGTTCCACTCACCTCTTTCCATTTTTCTTGTGCGACGTTCCCTTCAGGACACACTACGTGCTCCAAGGGTGCCACTCACCTCTTAACTAACTTGGTAGACATAAAAAATGCCTGGAGTCAATACTCCATCAGGTCATCTTCTGGGAGACTAACGACCTCTAAGGAATAATGCCCCTACATTATTTCACGCCCCTTAGAATCATTGTGAGTAGTTGTCGCAGTCTGCCCTCACGACATCGTGGGTGTTCTCGAACTAGGTAGTGGTTAACCTACATTTTGAGCCACAACGTGAGTGCTAGTAGGTTGTGGGAGGGTTGTTGTCCACACCTCTCTCTCAATGTCTCTGGTATTCGTGTTTCACCCCTCTAATCCACATGTGAGTCTAGTCGGTAAGCTATCGTCAACCTACATCATCAACAAATCATGTCAGAATAAAATCCATAATCATAACATATAATCAGATACACATATGTCATATATACAACAATCACACCCCAATAGTCCACTCACTGACTCGATCTATAGTCCAAGGGTTTCATCGATGCCTCAGCATCCTCGAGGTCCAAATACTTCACACTCAGGAGAACTGAGTAAATAGCACCTGTCTAGGTCAATATAGAAAAACAACATATAATGACAGCCATAATGCCTCATAATCATAATCAACGACCAATAGTATAATAATCTGGATCACTTGCAAGAAAGTGTCCTCAAAGAACAAGTTTTCTCAATGTGTGCAAGAGTGGGATGTTACATACACCCCCTGTTGGTATAAACTTTGTCCCTAATTTTCACAGTATATAAGTGTCAAAATAATGGGTATCACAGTGTCATAAGTCTATCTATCAAACAAAAATGGAAACCGTTGGTGCATATCATACGCGTCCTCCCAGGTCGTCGAGTGAAGACTATAGTTATCCCACTCGACCTTGACCTGATCTACCATTTGATGTCATAGCTATCGAATGCAATGATCCAGGATGTAGATCGGCTCAGCTATGAGCGCCCCCTCATCCGATACCTATAAGGAACTCATGTCAATAACATGTGTAGGATCACTAATATAATGTCTCAAAACATATACGTGAAAAACATCATGCATACACCTCAATGAATCGGGCAAGGCTAGTTGATAGGCCACATGCCCTTTTCTCTCCATAATCTCAAAAGGTCCCATGAACCTAAGAGAGATTTTATCCAACTTCGTAACTATGGTCTACATGGTGCGCATCAGCATAACTCTTCTACCGATCCTGTGCTTCTTTGATCCTTGGTCTTATTTTTTGCATTTGATCTTCCATTTCTTGGATCACTTCTAGTCCCACCAGGACCCTATCCTCAAGTTGATCCCAACTGAAGATGTTCGACATGGTCACCTATAAAGAAACTTGAAAAGTTTCATCTTAATGGTGCTTTGGTAACTATTGTTATAAGCAAATTCTACCAATGGAAATAATTCTTCCCAACTCTTTTGTTGGTCAATCACGTACATGTGCAACACGTCTTCCAAGACTTGGTTCATTCATTCAGTCTGCCTATCTGTCTTAGGGTGATATGCAGTACTAAAGTTAAGTTGGGTTCCCAAGGCCTCTTGGAAAATAGTCCAAAATAGTCTAGTAAACACCAATCCTCGATCAGATATAATTCTCTTAGGCATGCCATCCAGCCTCAGAATCTCACTGATGAAAACTGTAGCTATGTCAGGTGCCTGATACGTTGTATGCATAGGAATAAAATGAGCTCCCTTCATCAGAGTGTCAACTACAACAAAAATTGAGTCATGTATCCTTGTCATCAATGGAAATCCAACAATGAAATCCGTCGAAATGACCTCCCAATTCGATTCTGGAATAGCGTGTGGCTGTAGTAATCCTACTGGATGTCTATGTTCAGCCTTTACCTGCTGACATTCTAGACATATAGCCACATAGTTGACTATGTCTGCCTTCATTCCTTTCCAAAAGAAAAAGGGTTTAAGGTTCGCCCTCATCTTCGTGACTCCTGAATGAGCCATGTACACTACTCTGTGAGCCTCATTTAAGATAAAAATCCTCAACTCGTCATTCACTGGTACATAAATATTATTTTTAAACCTCATTAGTCCATCGCCGTCGAACGTAAAATCCTTCAAATCCAGTTACCATCATTGTGTTTTGACCGATAAAATCCTTGACCTCTTCGTACTAGTCATTTTCGCACTGTAAAGTTAGAATCCTTTCATGTAGATTCATCTGAAGGGAAACACTGAAAAGATGTGTGGTATCTAACTCAATGCATATTCCACTTGGTTCACTATTCATTTTATGTACGTAATCTCGAAGTCGTACTCACTAAGCAATTCCGACCAACAACATTGTCACGCGTTTAGGTCCCTTTGCGTAAAGATGTGTTGTAGTCCATAGTGATCCGTCTTTAGTTCAAATTTCTGTCCAACAAGGTAGTGTCTCCAAACCTTCAAGGCATATACAATGGCTAACAACTCCAAATCATGCGTCGCATATTTCTCCTCATGCCTTCTCAATTTCCTCAATATGTAAGCGATCACTTGATTGTCTTGCATCAAGACTCCACCTAAGCCTTCCTTGGATGTGTTAGTGCATACCAAGAAGTCTGCGTCCATGTCAGGGACCTTTAGTATCAGTGCTATTATCAACAACTCATTGAGCCTCCAAAATTATTTCACGTATTTCTCGGTCCAAACAAACTTCTTGCTCTTCTTCTTCAATTCCGTGATTGGATTTTCTATCTTTGGAAATCCCTCGATGAACCATCGATAGTATCCTGCTAAACCCATGAAGCTACACATTTCTGGGACATTCTTTAGCACAGGTCATTCCACAATAGCCTCGAATTTTGTTGGATCCACGGCGATACCTTCACCGGAGATGACATTCCCTAATTAGTGAATCTTCAATTGATAAAAATGAGCATTTGGACAATTTCCCATACAATTTGTGCTCTCACAGACACTTTAGTACCAAGAACAAGTGATCATCATGCTCCTCCATCGTCTGAGAGTAAATCCAAATATCATTAATGAATACTCAGATGAACTTTTCCAAGTACTAGTAGAGCACCCCGTTCATCAAATTCATAAATACCCCAGGGGCATTCATCAATCCAAACGGTAAAAAATTAAACTTGTAATGTCCAAAACTCAACTTAAAGGCGGTCTTAGGGATCTCATCCTCCTTGATCTCCAACTGGTGATACCCTGATCTCAAGTTGACTTTTGAAAACACCGTCGCACCTTTCATATGATCAAATTGATCATCGATCCTTAGCAACGGTTACTGATTCTTGATCGTTTTCTTATTCAATTGACGGTAGTTAATGCAGAGTCTCCATGACCCATTCTTATTTCGTATGAAAATAACCAGCACACCCCACAGTGACACACTCAGACATATAAGTCCTAAGTCCAACAATTCCTTTAGTTGCATTCTCAACTCCCATAACTCCGGGGTTGAAATACGATAAGACGTTCTCGCTATTGGTTCAGCCCCCAGTTTTAGGTCTATGGTAAACTCCAATTCCCTCTCCAATGAAATCCAAGGTAACTCATCCGGGAAGATGTCTGAAAAATCCCTTACCACAGGAAGGTGTTCTAGACCTTCCGCTACTCCCTTCTTGTTTAACACAGGGATCGCATAGAGCTTACATCCCTTGCACATGCTCTTCCATAGTTGCAAGGAAGAGATGAACCTCAAGGAAACACTCTGGTTCTTTCCTACAATCA
>JZKD02S0705384.1:10474-22158 GCA_000966675.3 Picea glauca | reverse complement strand
ACATCTTGGTCCCTTTGTTGCCGCAACGTAGTCCATTGTATGTATTTGTCCTCATAGCTCCCCATGGGATAATATTGTTCCTTGATGGCATCTCGGAAAGAATTCCAAGTGGGTGTGGCCGAGAACAAAGAGAGTTCTCCCTCGCCCTCTTGCTCTGAGTAGGTTTCCCACCAGTCCTTGACATGGGGGATGGCTTTGAGGAGTGCAAAAATAATCTTTTCTCAGTCAGAAAAGTCATGAACCGAGAAATATCCTTCTAACAGATTCAACCATCTATCTACGACATCTTCATCTATTTGGCCATCAAATATGGGAATGCCAAAGTTTACTTGTACCTTAAAAGGAGTGGCACCTCCAAAGTGGCTTCTGGATGTCGATGCATTGCTAGTCAGAATCCGTTGAAGAATCTGAGCAAAGTTGTCCATCATCACGTTCCTTTGTTTCTCAAGGGCATCCTCAAGAAACATTTTGATAGGATATCCTACTCCCTCATCTTTATTTTCTTCCCCCATGGGCGGTTATCGGGGTTTGCGAGGCTGATCTTGCAAAGGTTCAACCAGATCGAGCCCCAACTCCTTATACCCGGATCTCGTTGAAGACATGCAAAGAAGGATCGAGAACGAGAAGACTGCTCTGATACCACTGATTTGGATTTATGTAGGAACACAATGAAATATAGAAATACACATAAACATAGAGATGCAGCGGAAATAAGACTTCATTTCATTAATAACAAATGACTAAAATATGCTTACAGATAGAATGGCAATAAACTAGCTAGGGCACTGATAGCTTATCTCTGAGAAGAGATGTGGCCGCTACTCGCATACGTGAGAAGATGATTACAATGATGCTCTGAAGTCCCTTTTACAATAAATGGGAAAGCCAAAAGTCCTAGACATCCAAAAACCTAAACCTGGGAGATGAAGCGCCAAAAGTCATGTGGGCCCCATTTGGGTAAGTTGGTGCATCAACTTCCCGGGGTCGTAACTTTTGCATACGATCTTCGTTTTAGGCATATGATAGCTTGTTGGAAAGATATATCCAAGGCATACAACGCTTGAGACAAAATAGCATCGTTAGATGTTATTTTTTGACAACAACATACCCCAAAAAACATTGTTTAGGGCCTCAAAATGGCCCCGAAAGTTCAGGACCCGAAAAAACTGCTAAAAATAGTAAACTGTGCGAAAACTGAAAAACTGAAAGAAGCAATGGTGGGGGTCCAAGTGGAATAGGTGGGTGGCCACCAATATCCACCTGGATCAACTTCTTCATTTAATTTCCAAAAAGATGTTTGTGTACAATAATTGCTACTTTCTTTAGTTCAAGGAAAAAGACTAACAACCCTTTACATTACAAAAGCTCTGATATTTAAAGTTAGAGTCAATCAGTGTTCAGAAATAGAACAGTCTTGAGAATCTCTGATTCTCAGGCTGTTCATTAGATATCATTAATACAAAATCTTGAATTCGCCTTCATCAACATCGTGAGCCAACATTCTAATCAGCAGGTGTTGCAGCAGTTGTATCACAACAGGACTGGTGGCATCTGTTGTAATAGCTTTCGAGATTAACATGCTTCTGTTGTAGCAGTTGTGTAACATCTTCCAGGATTGATGGGCATCCATTGCAGAAGTCATGTAACAGCTTCCAGGATTGGCACATAGTTGTAACAACAATGAGTTTCTTGAAGTGGTTTGTTCTAACATTTTGATCATTAGTTAAATCATTTCATGGGTAAAATAAGTGAACGTTATCAATCAAACATGCTAAGTAGATGAAAATATAAAATCAAGATGAATAGTTCATACCTTGGAAAAAAGGGTCTTGGTGCTCATTATAATAGTCATTTATCTTAGGAATGAGAAGGTTGAATGATCAAAAGGTGTAGTGAAAAAGGGACATTTCAGGGTCCTAACATACCCCCCAATTGAAGACATTGCATGTCTTCATGCAAAACACATTCAAACCTTACTTTGTAGCTGAAGTAGATCAGTATCTCCTCCAGTGAAAAATTGTTAAGAGAAATTTCTAAGTGTCGGTAATGAAGAATGTTGTGTCAAAAAGAAAATATGTTGTGTCAACAATCTATTTGGGTTGCTTTATTCCCGAGAATAGGATCAGTTTGAKTTGGTCRAGTAACAACTCATGAAGGAAACATAAGGTCTTGTTTGCAAGCTTCTGGTATACCAGGAGTTGATTTATGACGTTGASATATCCTCTATTTTACTGATTTTTGTGTAGAAGAAAGTCCATGTTCAGTCTTGATTGATACATTTGTTGATCTTGTAGCGACTGGAACTTTGATTACCTCATATCCTGCCTCATAKTAAATGTTTYYACACTCAAAASACATGATTTCTTTGTCTCTACCCATAAAAAMTTTTGTTAGTGCTAGGATTTCCAAGGTTATACCTTCTGGATTCTTCTRTTGAGCAGCTGCCACTTCCTGTTTCAGGGTCTTTAACTCTGCTTTGAGGTTATTATTTTCTGTTATTAGTGCATCGATCCTGGAATTTTCTGTATTCTTGATCTTTTGCTCTATTTGGGCAAATAATTGGGAAAGTGGCACATCCTCAGCATGTTGTGGAGTTGGTTCTTTTGTAACAGTTGTGGCTGTCGGGACTGGTTCTTGTGGAGCAGTCTCGACATTGATAGTTTTTTCTAATATTACTGGCTCTGGTGGGACAATCTTTTGTGGAGCAGCTAGTTCTTGTGTAACAACTATATCAATCAAGACCGGTTCTTGTGGATTAGTCTTGGCGTGTACAGTTGATTCTTGTGGAATTGTCTCTGCATCAACCATAGGGAATAGTGGATGAAGCATAGGAATGGCCTGCTCCATTTCTTTCCTTCCAATTGTAGCTTTGACAGACCTGGTGGAACTGGTTTTCCTCCTGGGTAAAGTAGAAATGAAAGTATTGGTTTTCTTCTTTGTTGTTGGAGGAGGAATAGGGTGTTCTTCCTCAAGAACACAAGGAGGATATTTTGGTGTATTGGGGTCTGCGATGATCTGGATATCATCAACGGACATAGGATGCACAGAATAATTAGGTAGTACTGATGATACTGTTGTGAATTGGGTATATTCATTTTGAAAGGAGAAGATAGTTTCCCGCAATTTTGGGCATAAAGTAAATCTGGTATTCATACCCCTGTAGAATTATCTGTCGCAGTAGCCAAAGGGTTCTGATTTGATGTTGATCCAATTTGATCAATGAATTGTTGAGGTTTTCCTTTGAATGGACGTTTCCTTTTCTACGAAGTTGCAGATGTAATGATAGTAGGTGCTTGATTGGCTGCAACAACAATAGGAGTGTTCTGTGTGATTGTTAGTGCCTCAGCAGAGGGGACAAGCGATCTTGATGTTATAGTGGACCGTGTTATCCTTGTTCACTTTTTAGGTGATGCAGAGGTAAGAGTAGGGGTTTTCTTGTCAGAGGTAGGGGGTAGGATTTCAATAATCGGTGTATCAGCCAGGTGTTGTGATTGTGGTCGAGCGGGTGGCTATTCATCTGTTTGTTTGTCCACATCTATAGGCTATTGTAATGCAAAGTCGTTGAGGCTTGTCTTTCTGGTGCCAGGATGGCTTCAGGTTATATGGTTGCTTTTTTGAGTCATCTTACGGACAATGATAGTAGGGGTTTGGACTGTTGTTGCAGGCATGGGTAGAGGTTCTGGAAGAGGTCCATGGGTTGCATTGTCAAGGACGGGTACAATTCTTTAGATCTATAGATTGTGGCTGGTCTGCTACAACAAGTAATGGGTTATTGGAAATGCCCATACCTCTGCAAATTAATAGGCCGATGAGTCTGTGATTAGAAATGCAGTTCTTGGGGCTCTTGGATTTTTTTACAAAACGAGCCATGTTATGCAATGAATGTAGGAGAAAATAAGGAATGTTTATCAATTTTTGATGTCGCAGATGTGATAATAAGATGAAATTAGAAAAATAAACAACTTGGTATCGGCCTTTGCAGGTAATGTACCTTTTTAGAAATTCTGCGACTTTTCCCCATGGCTCTGGTAAGGAATTGATGTCTACACCTCTTCCCTTGGTCTAAACTAGCTCATTGTTGACGAGGAACCCCTTCTGTGCATCCAGGAGATGTGTTTTTATGTTAAACCATCAGTCTCTTGTTCTTGGCAACCCTGTTACAGTAGCAATGCTTGCTTCTGTTACTGGAATCCTTACCCCATTCACTATTGAATACCCTTCAGTAATATTTTGACTAAACTCCAATACCTCTTCCTCACTAAACTCTTTCAACTTCTTAAAATACGATATCTAGCCGGCCTGAAGAAATATTTGGCAGGCCTCTGGGTGTAGTGGCAAACTGTCTAGAGTTGCGAGTTCATATCTCATATCTGATCCTCCCATGATGTTTCTTGAGAGTCACAGGCACATAGGAGGAGAAACTATCACCTAAATAAAAGATGCAAAAAGCTCGAACATGGTTTGCAGAAAGAATACAATGTCTTAGTTAAAAGAAGTGTGGGTGGAAAGGTGGTGGAGGTGTGTATAAATTCACAATGAACAGCTAAATTACATTCCCCCCCCCCAACTAAGTGGATTGGCTCCAGGTGTAATCGGTTAGTAAATAGGAAATCGTGCTTTTATATCTTCATTACTTTAACACGTAGGATTAATCACGTACCTCAAATATTACCACACAATCCAACCGCTATCGAAATTGTGCATAATAGCTGGCATGATGAAGGATCGTGAGAGAAATGACAGCTTGTGTAGAGATGTAGTCCTTACTATAGTTAGCCAACTGGAAATCGCCGAATGTGAAGTCACGTCATAATGAAGCAGCACTTTCAGANAGCCAGGTGTTGTGATTGTGGTCGAGCGAGTGGCTATTCATCTGTTTGTTTGTCCAC
Organism: Picea glauca; assembly: GCA_000966675.3. NCBI lineage: Eukaryota > Viridiplantae > Streptophyta > Pinopsida > Pinales > Pinaceae > Picea > Picea glauca. The sequence goes on along the minus strand of JZKD02S0705384.1, from coordinate 17,269 downwards.
ATCTATAGGCTATTGTAATGCAAAGTCGTTGAGGCTTGTCTTTCTGGTGCCAGGATGGCTTCAGGTTATATGGTTTATTTTCTGAGTCATCTTATGGACAATGATAGTAGGGGTTTGGACTGTTGTTGCAGGCATGGGTAGAGGCTCTGGAAGAGGTCCATGGGTTGCATTGTCAAGGACGGGTACAATTCTTTAGATCTATAGATTGTGGCTGGTTTGCTACAACAAGTAATGGGTTATTGGAAATGCCCATACCTCTGCAAATTAATAGGCCGATGAGTCTGTGATTAGAAACGCAGTTCTTGGGGCTCTTGGATTTGTTTACAAAACGAGCCATGTTATGCAATGAATGTAGGAGAAAATAAGGAATGTTTATCAATTTTTGATGTCGCAGATGTGATAATAAGATGAAATCAGAAAAATAAACAACTTGGTATCGGCCTTTGCAGGTAATGTACCTTTTTAAAAATTATGCGACTTTCCCCCATGGCTCTGGTAAGGAATTGATATCTACACCTCTTCCCTTGGTCTAAACTAGCTCATTGTTGACGAGGAACCCCTTCTGTGCATCCAGGAGATGTGTTTTTCTGTTAAACCATCGGTCTCCTGTTCTTGGCAACCCTGTTACAGTAGCAATGCTTGCTTCTGTTACTGGAATCCTTACCCCATTCACTATTGAATACCCTTCAGTAATATTTTGACTAAACTCCAATACCTCTTCCTCACTAAACTCTTTCAACTTCTTAAAATACGATATCTAGCCGGCCTGAAGAAATATTTGGCAGGCCTCTGGGTGTAGTGGAAAACTGTCTAGAGTTGCGAGTTCATATCTCATATATGATCCTCCCATGATGTTTCTTGAGAGTCACAGGCACATAGGAGGAGAAACTATCACCTAAATCAAAGATGCAATAAGCTCGAACATGGTTTGCAGAAAGAATACAATGTCTTAGTTAAAAGAAGTGTGGGTGGAAAGGTGGTGGAGGTGTGTATAAATTCAGAATGAACAGCTAAATTACATTCCCCCCCCCCCAACTAAGTGGATTGGCTCTAGGTGTAATCGGTTAGTAAATAGGAAATCGTTCTTTTATATCTTCATTACTTTAACACGTAGGATTAATCATGTACCTCAAATCTTACCACACAATCCAACCGCTATCGGAATGGCGCATAATAGCTGTCATGATGAAGGATCGTGAGAGAAATGACAGCTTGTGTAGAGATGTAGTCCTTACTATAGTTAGCCAACTGGAAATCGCCAAATGTGAAGTCACGTCATAATGAAGCAGCACTTTTAGATAGAAAGCATCAGTAATGTCTAATCAGTGGTGTTGTTGCAAGAAAGATTGGAGGGTTGGAGCCGCACCATCGGCAAAAAGAAAGAGTGAAGTGGCAAGAAAGAACAACAGTAATTAGTGTATCAATAGGTTCTTTTTTGAAAAAGGTCGGAGATAGGTGTAAAAGCATTGAAATCGGCCAACTTATCAGGAGGTGTAACAACATTGAAATCGACCAGTTTATCAGAAGAAGGTGTAACAGCATTGAAATCGACCAGTTTATCATAAGAAGGTGTAACAACATTGAAATCGGCCAGTTTATTGGAAGAAGGTGTAATAGCATTGAAATCGGYCAGTTTATCGGAAGAAGGTGTAACARCATTGAAATCGKCCAGTTTATCGGAAGAAGGTGTAACAGCATTGAAATTGGCCAATTCATCGTGAAAAGGTGTAGCAGCATTGAAATCRRCCAATTCATCAGGAAAAGATGTAACAACRTTGAAATCAGCCAAACKCTACCTTACTTCAATTCTAGGAAGTTTTTCAAGTTCCATGAACTCATCATTTCCTTCTATTCATCAATCTACCTGCACACACATAATTGTCTGATACMTTTCAAGGCTTTATTAGCATAGTAAAGAAAATAGAAAAATTTCAACTAAAAACAGAGAAATGCAAATTTTGTTGAGATTATTTATATACAAAGTCTGAGAAAAATAATTCCTAAAGTTCAGAAGGGGAAGGAGCAAGCTCCTTCCCATTTAATATTTGATAATCTGTATCAGTTGTACAACTAGTTTTGAATTCTGTCTTGGACAGTGAACGCTGATACAGACGCAGGCGATGACCATTTGCATGTAAGTGTGTATTGGATCCATCAATAGTAATCAACTAGATTGTCCCATTGGGAAAGACAATGTCTACCTCGTAAGGCCCTAACCATCGTGTACGCAGCTTCCCTTGAAATTCCTTAAAGCGTGAATCATACAATAGAGCTCAGTCTCCTTTTTGGAATAATTTCTTCTTAATGACTCGGTCATGCCATTTTGTTTTTTTTTGTTGAATCATTGTGGTTTGATGGATGGCGTCCAAACGTTTTTCATCAAGATCATTGAGCTGCTGCAGTCTGTCTTTCTATGCCATAGTCAAGTAGATGTTGGTTGTTGATGCAATTATTAAGGTTTTGATTTCGAATTCAATGGGAAAAACGAGGCTTTTTCCATATACCAACTTGTAAGGAGAAAAACCATTTGTGCTCCTCCAAGTAGTTCGATAAGCCCATAGAGCTTCATGCAGTTTGTCAGACCAATCCCTACGATTTTCTCTAACTATTTTAATAAGAATGTCTTCAATAACTTTGTTGGTGCTTTCCACTTGGCCATTTCCTTATGGATGGTATGGAGAAGCTATTCTATGTAAAAAATGATATTTACTGAGTAGATCTTCAAATTTATGTGATGTGAAAGGGGGTCCTCCATCAGTGACCAATTATTTGGGAATGCCAAACCTAACAAATATATCCTCAAACAAGAATGCTAAGATAGCCTCTTCTGATGCTCTGATAAGTTCTTTTACCTCCACCCACTTGATCATGTAATCTTTACAGACTAATATATAGACTTTCTGATTGGAAGGTGGGTGAATGGGTCCTACAAAATCCATGGTCCATCTCTCAAAAGGCTCTAACACTACCTAAGGCTGGAGTGGCATCTCATCTCTGTGAGTTGGTTGACCCATGCGTTGGCAACTGTCACAAGTTTGGACATACTTCTTGGCATCTTGAAATATGTTGGGCCAATAATAGCCCATCCTTAAAATTTTATGCCCAGTCCTTTTATCAAAAAAATGACCCCCACAAGTGCCATCATGGCAAGATTTCAGCAGATCATAAACCTCATCATCCCTCATACATCTCTTTATTTCTTGGTCCAAACCTGCGTAGAAGAGGTATCCTCCTATCCAACTGTACCTAGCACTCTTTTGAATAATTTTCCTTCTTTCTCGAGAAGATAGATGTGGAGGCACCTTCCCTGCAACCAAATAATTAACAATGTCTACATACCAAGGTGAGTGAGAAGATACTGCAAACAAATGTTCATCAGGAAAGGAATCATCTCCAGGTGAATCATCATCATTTATATGTAATCTCGAGAGAAAATCAACAACCACATTTTCTTTTCCTGGTCTATCCACTATAGTGATGTCAAATTCTTGCAGTAGTAACAACCATCTTGTCACTCGGACATTAGTAATAGGTTTATTCATTAGATATTTAATGGTTGTATGATCAATATGAATAGAAGTTGGGTAACCAGTTACATAATGCCTAAATTTATTGATTGCATATACTACTGCCAAGAATTCTCTTTCAGTAACTGTGTAATTTAACTCAACAGGAGCCATGTTCTTGTTGATATAGTAGATAGTGTAGGGTTCTTTGTCCTCCTGTTGCCTTAGTACTGCACCAATTGCAGTGTCTGAGGCATCTGAAGATATGTGAAAAGACACAGCCCAATTGGGCCCTCTCAATATGGGAGCTGTAGACAATCTCTGTTTAAGATCTACAAAGGGAAATTTACAGTCGTCGGTCCAACGAAAGTTAACATATTTTGTTAGTAAGAAAAACAAAGGAGAGGAAAGTTTAGAGAAATTTTTAATGAATATCCTGTAATACTCGACATGCCCTAAAAAAATTCTTACCTCTTTCTGAGTAGATGGATTTGGAATGTCCAAAAATACCTAAATTTTGGTTGGATCTACTTGAATCCCTGCATAAGAGATGAAGTGTCCCAACACTACCCCTTCGTGCATCATCATATGGCACTTTTTTGTACTTAAATAAAGATGAGACTGTTTACATATTTTGAGCACTTTTTCCATATTAGACAAAGCGTCTTCAAAATTAGTCCCATAAGGTGTAAGGTCATCCATGAATATTTCCATACAATCATCCACCATATCAGAGAAAATACCAATCACAACTCTCTAGAAAGTGGTTGGTGCATTACACAAGCCAAATGGGAGAACCTTGTAAGCAAATGTTCCCCAAGGGATGGTAAAGGTGGTCTTATCTTGGTCTTGTGGGGCAATTTGTATCTGATTATAGCCACTGAATCCATCTAGGAAAGAAAAATATTTTTTTCCGGCTAATTTATCTAAAACCTGATCAATAAATGGCAGAGGGAAATGATCCTTCTGCGTTGCCTTATTTAGGGCTCTATAGTCCACACACACTCTCCACTTACCATTATTTTTAGGCAAAATAACCAATGGTGATACCCACTCGTTGTCTGATATAGGATAGATGAATCCGGCGTTGAGAAGTTTTTGAATTTCTTCTTTAACAATTTCTTTAAGGTTTGGGTTCATCCTCCTTTTCGGTTGGCAAATGGGTCGGCATTCTTATTTGATGTATATATGGTGGGTGCATAATTCAGAGGGGATTCCTTTCATATCCATGTAATCCCATGCAAATTGTTCTTTATGTTCAATCAGTAAATTCATCCGTTGGCGAGTTTCAGTGTTGGAGAGATCGGGATTGATGTTCAAGGTTTTTCCAAGTTCGATTTCTACAGTGATGCTCTTAGAATTGACTCTAGGAAATAATTCAGTTGTTGTTGTTTCATCATCTTCTGTTACAACATTTTTTGTTACAACGACTATTGTTACAACTGAATCACTCTAATTGTCAGCAGTTTCTAAGAACATTTCTGAGTTCATTTCTTCCTGGACCATAGGGTCAAAGACTCTGATCAATTGGTGGTGTGTGTGTTGTGTAATAGAAGAGGGGTCACAAATAAAATAGTTGATTAACTCATCCTCCATATCATCCTTGAAACTCATGGCCTTTCCTATATTTAGCACGGGAAGAACACTTTCAGCCTCAGTGTCCATCCATAGAGAGTTTTCAGGTTCTGCACTGGGTGTAGCATGAGGATACAGGGTAAGTTTTTTTGTGTCAGAACCATCAGAGATGGTCATAGAAATAGATCGACAACTTATGAAGGTTTCAGTTGTGGTTAACCATGGTCATCCCAAAATTAGAGGATGGCCTCCCGGACTAGATTTGGGCTGGAACACGACAAAATCAGCAGGATACTCCCATGAGTCTACTGAAATAACTAAATCATCGATTAATCCTTCTGGTCTGATGGTAGAGCGATCAACTAATTCTATAACAGTAGGAGTAGGTCGGATTTTTGTTCCAAGTTCCATCAACTATGGAGTTTCTATTGTCATGATGTTAATTTCTTCCCCTAAATCAACTAGTACATGTGGAATAGATGTCTGTTCAATTTTAATTGTGATGGTAAGGTTTCTTGGGTCGCCATATTTAATAGGTGGATTTTTGCCTAGCATTAGCTCAGAAAAATCCCCCACTACATGCACTCTGAGGGGATATTTAGGTTTTCATCCAGGTTTTCTTATACAAAGATCCCTCACAGTCTTGGCATAAATAGGGACATCCCTTATTGCTTGCAATAGTGGAATATTAATGTGCAGATTTTGCAATTCTCCAAGGAAATTGAAAGATGGTAATTCCACAGGCTTGGTAATTTTCAGTCTTTCAAGGAATGGTGGGTCTTCTGATTCTAGAATGGGTTGGCCAATTTCTTCTGTATCAGCAGATGGTCTCTCCCCTGATTCCTTATCTGATTCTGAATATGGAGCATCTTCAACTATTGGCTCAACTATTCTCCCTGATCTTAAGTTTATTTCATCACAAGGCATAGGACTAATAGATAAGGATGGCACATTATGTATGTCTATGTTATGAACAACCTTATTATTTGGATTTGGATTAGGTTGCACAAGCATCTCAGGTCGTAAGGGAGGATTGTTTGGTGAGTTATTGGGAGGCAATTGCAGTTGTTGTTGCTGGTATGGGGGTTGGAACTGTTGTTGAAAGAAGTTTGGTTGGTGTTGGATTTGATAACTAAGTTGTTGTTGAGGACCTCTCCCGTATGGGTTCCATTGCCCATAGTGATTCAATTGTTGGGGCATATGTAACCATGCATTGGGATCCTGATAAGATTGTGGCATTTGATTTGGAGGGGGGGCATTCGAGTGGCCATATGGTAGCTGATTGTTCCAATAATTAAATGTTGGAAGAGAAAATTAAGAATTCATACCTTAACCTCTTGGCTGCCATAGTCTCCTTTGTGTGATTAGATAGACAGCTTCTACTTCTTCATTAGTTGCCTTCATTGATGCTTTTACCCCTGGTAGAGAAGGAAATTGGTCAGTGGCATGGTCTAATTCACAAATAAGGCATATGTGCACATTGTTCAGTGGGCACTCCCTTGGTGGATGTTTCTTCCTGCATTTTGGACAATAAATGCATAATACTTTCTCTGGTTCTTCTTGTTTTTGTTTGACTTGCAAAGTATCCATTTGTGAGGGAAAAGAGTTAATCATCTCTGTTTTGAAACTTTCTATCAGATTACCTATTTCTTCTCTTATTGCTTCTCCATTTGTTGATTTTTGTACCCTTGAAAAAGTAGTATCCTTGGTAGCT
>JZKD02S0705329.1:0-15171 GCA_000966675.3 Picea glauca | reverse complement strand
AGCAAAAACTAAAAAACTTGAAACAACATCTAAAAGTGTGGAACAAAATGACCTTTGGGAACATATTCTTAGCCAAAATCACCCTATAGAAGAACATGGAGACCCTACACTAAAAGATCATCCAGGAAGGACACTCGACAACTCTCTCTCATAGAGAATTATAACTTCAATCCCAAAGAGAGGAGCAATGTCAACAAGAAGAAATGATTTGGAAACAAAAATCAAGATTCTCTTGGTTGAAGGAAGGTGAACACAATGTACCTCTTTCTTCCACCACTCAACCATCTAGCACAAAATTCATAGAAAAATATATTTCCTTAAAAATAAAGATGACACTCATCTCGAAAACCACAAGGACATAGAAAATGATCTGGTCTTCTAATACGAAGATCTACTCACCGAGGAGAAACTATATACGGGCACTCCATTCAATGAATAGACAAACACATCCCTAGTCTGGTCACTGATCAACACAATGCCTCCCTAATGGACCCAATCACTCTCCAAGATGTGGACTCAATTGTCATGCAAATGTAAGAAGGCAAATGTAAGAAGGCACGGATCCTACACCGGATGGTTTTAAAATCAACTTCTTCCAGGCTTGTTGGGATCTTCTAAATATGGATGTGTTGGACATCATGAAGAATCGTGCAATCATCAATGGGTCCTCCCTGCCCTCAATTCCACCTTCCTCACTTTGATCCCCAAAGAAGAAAATGTTGCAGATACAAGTAAGTACACACCCATATTGCTCTGCAATGTTATCTACAAAATCATCACTAAAGTCATAGAAAATAGGTTAAAACCTCTCCTTCCCCTACTTATCTCCCCCGAACAAAGAGGATATATCAAGGGTAGGAATATTCTAGATGGAATTATTATATCCCATGAGGTCATCCACTCTCTAAAAACCACCAATAATATGGGCATGCTTCTTAAACTAGACCTATCCAAATAGTTTGATTGCCTCAACCACGAATACATTGCAAATATTTTCCTATCATTCAGTTGCACCCTCCTCAACCTCTTGGGCGTATTTGTTCAGATTCATCCCAACTTGCTTCGCTCACCCCACTCCCCCACTGTTCGAACTCCTCCTTCTGATCCTCCCTCCCCCAGAACTCATCCTCTTCCTTATGGGACCCACCATAACACCTCGGTGCCTTAGGAGACTACTAGCAATTCATCTGCGATGAACTCTCCAAAAAAGCACAATTCATTGATGAATCCCTTTATCAAGAGAGTAGGCCTCCTTGTCAAGGATCCAAGCTCGGACAACTCCAACTCCCCAAAAAACAGAGACAATGATTTTGGTGGTTTCCCTGTTGTAGAATAAATTCCTCCAGATGGACCTCCCATCATGAACGAAAAATAGTCTTTATGCTCATTCTTCTTTTCTTTTTCTATTATATTTATCTAGAACGTTCAAGTTTTTTTCTAGTCTTATGATAGCAAGAAAATAGACAATTAGCCCTAATATTTTTTGTAATCTTGGTTTCCCGTGAAAGGGCAGGGATGATGATCAAGTCTCTTCCCCACCTCGTTTCCCAATAAGGGAAGGCCTAAGTTTTTTCCATTCCCAGGGAAAATCACTATGACTTTCTGATTGTATATCTACTGCATTTTGAATAGATTAGTTCCTGAATTTACAAAAAAAAAAGTACGAATTTTTTCTCAATGTAGGGTTTTCAGTGAATCACCATACCCTTCAAATATTGTTTTTATGAACATTTTTGTTGTTCCAAAGTATTCTTCTGCTCCATAATGTTCCCTAGTATGTCTCTCTTCCAAATATGTCTTCTGCAAATTTTGGAAAAATAATGAAAATATTGAATACCTTCTTAATATTATAAAAACTTTATGAAAAAGGTTTAGAGTGAATCACCATACCCTTAAAATTCTCATATTTTTAATAATATTGTGGTTCCAAAGTATTTTTCTCTTCCATAGTGTTCCTCCATATGTCTTTCTTGCAAGTCTCTCCCCTACAATTTTTATCAAAATAATGAAATAGTGAATATCTTTTTAGTATTTAAATGACTATGAAATTTGATTCTCTCTCTTTTTTTAATTGTTTAAAAAAATAGTTCTCTTTTTTTTAACTTTTTCAGAATGACAATGCATTTATGTAAGATGCACCAGTGTAGCCATATTACATTATGAAACAGTGCGTCCATATTATTTGATGCACTGATGACATATAATTGTTTTTTATTGACAAAATCTAGAAACACGGCGTGGCTGATTTTTCAATGCATCGGTGCTTATTATTAATATGTGCATCGGTGCATTTGTGGTTTATAAGCGCATTGCTATGATTTTAAATTTATTTGAACTTTTATTTTCACACAAAATAGTATATCCATCTCAAATTTTCTTTTAGGATGAATTCACATGACTTGCAATACTTCAGTATACATTTTACATTTGATGTCTCCTTATTCTTAAAAAATGGTTTCAAAACTATATTCAAACTGATATTGTGGTATGGTCCTCAAAATTTATTTTAGATATGTACAGGAAAATTTATTGTTAATTTTGTTGAAATGCAGGGGGAAACCTTATTATATGATCAAATGGGCAATTCTTCAAATTCCATCCCATTCCAAATTTCTCAAATTCCATCACAAAGTTCTCCCTTTATATCTCTAGTAAGTTTGAATTATTTTATTTATGTTTCAATTATCTCATTGAATGCTTTTTAATCCATGTCAATCTGAATAGAAATGTATCCAAATTTGCAGGATCTTGATTCAGAATCAAGTTCAGATGCAGAAAATATTCCAATATCATTTCAAAAACGTCGGAAGGTATTATCAGGAGCAACATACCACAAGAAGTTGGTAGATGAAAATGGACATCCACTTTACCTTTACAATTGTGACATTCCATATTCCAGCCACAATCCTTTGTCGACGATCATAATAATTATTTGTTATAATGTAATTTGAACAAACAAATTATTGCATTGTGCTTAATAATATCATCGACGTACTAATGTTCAATATTTTTGAAATTAGGATTCTTCTGATGATCAACGACCTACCTAACATCTTCAGTTGAACCCCACAACAATGTCAACCTGAGAGAAGGATGCAATGATAGAAAAAATCAGAGAGGAAGTGTACCAATAATCGTTGAATCAACCACCTATTCAATTCCCACTACGTCTAGATTCACCAATTAGGAATGACTACAACAATACTAGTAGTTCTTCAGAATTTGATAATGGAGACAATAAAAAAGAGGTTGGTATGGATTATTACTTACGATATGTGAATTCCATGGAGACAATGTTGATATACACATTCCATAACGATGATCTAGGGCATGATGCTCATATCAATGATACCATTTTCGAAAGCCTAAAATGTTCTTCCCCCACCCCTCTCTTTGGATCTAGTTCCTAGTCAAAGTCTACCCAACTTGGGACAACAATGTTACTCTACAACATGAAAGGAAAGTTTGGCATGTCAAATGCATGTTTCTCAGCAATATAAGGGTAATTGACCAACAAGTACCTTATATTAATTTTGATAAATCTTGTCACATAATCAACATTATAAATGGTTTCTTTTATAAACATTAAATGACCTTGTACTTTTTTATTTCCCACTGACTACAGGATATTCAAAGATAAGGTTCTTCCTAGTGATAATTTTTTTCCCGGTAGTTATGAAGAGGAATAAATGTTGTTAAAAATGTTGGGTGTTGAGTATATATCATATCATGCATGTCTGAATGATTGTATTCTATATAGAGGAGAATATGCAGAAAAAGAGATATGTCCAAAATATGGGCATGATAGGTACCATAAATAAAATAAAAATGGTAAATTACATGGTCCTCTTCATAAGATATTGAGGTCCAAGGATTGAAAGGCTCTTTCGTTGCAAAGAATTATCTATGTTGCAGGGATGGAATGCCTCACACATAAGTGAGTCAGGAGTTATGTGAATCCCAACTGATTCAATAGCCATGAAGCATATAGAGGATACATGGCTAGAAAAAATGAAGGATGAAGTACAAATTCTATGACTCATCATAGAAATGGATGTCGTTAACCCATATTCCCTCCAAAACACCAACTATTTTTTTTGGCCTGTAGTAGTGATCAATAACAATATCCCCCCATAGTTGTCCTTGAATAATGAACATCTTATGTTGGCTCTTATAGTCCCTGATAGAAGACAAGTGAAGAATATGGATATCTACCTACAACCAATAGTATATGATTTGAATGAATTATGGGAATGGATACATGTATATGATGTATAAATACCCATCGCAATAGAGAGGAGTTTTATGTTGTATGGCATATGTGCTTACACCACACATGATTATCCAGGATTAGGAGTTTTCTATGGTAATTAACATGTTTATTGATTTTTTTATATACGTAATAATATTTATTTTCATATTTAATTTGTCTTGGTTTATTTTTTATTATTAAATGCTAATGTGCTATGTATAAGGCTATCATGGATGTAAATGTTGTGGAACTTCTTTGAAGGCTAGGTGGTGCAACCGCCTATGAAATATCATTTACGACTGCTCTAGGTTATTCCTCCCATAAGAACACCTTTATAGAAGAGAAACATTCTCTTTCAATGGTAAACCAGAGAGAACCCAAAGGCTTGGAATAATGACACTAGTAGAATGTCTTAGAGAATATGAGAGAGAGAAGGAGAAGGCGATTACATAAATGTTTGATTCAAATGGGGAACCTGTCTTCGATGATCCATAATTCTTCGACACCTATGTTGAGAAATTTCCCATTGGGATGAAAAGGAAATCTATCTTTTATGAGCTCGCATATTGGGAGCATATTAAGATTACTCACTTACTATATCCCATGCATATATTTAAAAATGTTTCATCTTCTTTATGGAGGAACATATCATTGAAATAAAGCTACACATTGGTTGTGAGAAGAGATCTCATTTCTTCAAAAAATAAAAAGAAGCATTGGCCAAGATGAGAAAGTAGAGGAGAGGCTGGTCCCTCTTGGTCTTTCAAAGAAGGTGATCTCCCATGGATTTTGAAGAAATTAGATATTTCTTTGGCAAATGAAGTTATATTGGGTGTGAAGGTTCCTTCTTTACATGGGTCTTCCCTATGATGTTTCTTCACTATTCATTAGTACCATTTGTCATGGTTGAAATAACATGACCTTTTGAACCTTCTAAATGTACGAAACATGTCAGAAATATGTTTTTATTATTTGTAATTTTTGTTCTTGTGCCATGGGACAAAACAAAAATATTTTGTATGTGTTTACTTTGCAGTGCCATTATCCTATGCTCATGCGTGGGTGTGTGAACCATGACTTCCCCCATGACCTAAGTCTTTCCATATCTAAATGATTTGAATTTGTACATTGGATCACATCAAAGGATATTCATATGGCTAGCATTCCACGGTGGCGTCAAGAGAGCTAAGATTGTTTGTATGTTTGAGAATGAACTACCACTGAGTTTCATGGACTTGCAGGTTCATCTTCTAATTCACCTAGTAGATGAGGTTGAATTATCTGGGGTGGTCTCCTGTCGTTGGATGTTTTTTTAGAGAGGTACATGAAGAAATTGAAAGGATTTGTTCGTCAGAGGGAAAAACCCGAGGGGTCTATAGAAGAGGGGTGCATACAATATGAGTATTTCTATTATGCTAGTGAGTACATCGAGCATATTGAAAACAAACCAGGTGCAGTGATTTGGGATGAAGAAAGGGATGAAGACAAGAGAGAAGGGGAGCTTCTTCAAAAAAATGGAAAAAGGAACTTGATAAAGACTAAGTGACTTATTGTTTGTCAAATTTATATACAGTAAGTATTCACACTGAAATTCATAATGTATATTTTTATGATTATCTCATATCTACTATATGTTGGTTTCATTTCATGAATACATTAACGAATTTAGAAATTGATGCCATCAATAAATTCATTCTTTACAATTTGTAGGAAACATAGCTGTGGGTCACATTGTACGAACAAAAGAGGAGGAAATGGGAAAGTGACAGGAAAGAATTCAGATGGTTGAATGGTAGAAGAATGCCTTATCCTGATCATTTAAAAGAAAATATGACAATGATATGTCCCAATAATTGGGTTTCTTATCAAGTCAGAAATAAATACAGTGCATCTGGTCATTACCCGAGTGAAGAAGATGATGCACTAAACATAGGTATTGGTTGCAACAACTCGGTAATAATATATTTGTGTACATAATTTTTAAGTTCATAATGAAGATTTCAATTATAAGTACATCTATGCTATTTTATATTTTAATGGTCGGGTTATTAGACACATATTGACACGATGATTTGTTCACTTTTTTATAGGCTCATTTGTTCCCATCTATGTGTGCATATCGACATCATTTTCACATAGAGCATGTCAATGATGGACCCGTGACACAATACTGTGGAGTGGAAGTCGAGTTCGACCAATCTAGTCGTGCTAGCCACTGTGAACAAAACACCATACAGGGGAAGTTAGGTTATGTTAGAAATATATAAGAGATCATTCGAGTGGACTTATCTTCTTTCGAATGTGTTATTTTAGGTGAAAGTGGTGGGAAACCTTTGATCAGAATAATGTAAAGGAATATCATGATAGTGGGATGATATGTATCAACTCTAAAACTATGTGGGATGAAGCTAAGGAACCTTATGCTTTCCAAAAATACTACAACCAAGTTTTTTTTTACCTAGATGTGTTGGATAAGGATTGGTGGTTTGTATTAAGACACGACCCTATATCAAATCATATTATTGAGAACAACAATGTTTTCATGCTAAACGAGGAAGATAATCAGGGTGATGGCAACGAAGAGTGATATATTACACATGTTTTGTTCTTTAATTACTTATTTTATGTTTTCAAATCTATAGTGGATTCAATAATTTGATTATTAAAAAAAAATATTTTTAGTATTTAATATTTGATTTGAATTATTATTATTATTTTGATTGGATTATATAATTAAATATTATGTGTAAATGATATAAATATTTTTCCATTGTAAATCTATATGATATTTGAACTTTGAGTATTTTAATTTGAACTCTTACTTTAAAAAACTATATATTATTGTATTGTAAATATCAAATATTTAATATCATAATTTTAAAATGTATCTTTGTTACCCACCATTTCGTATCATTACCATATCGTATTATATCGTATTAGTTTTTAATTTGAGGAATATTCATATCTAAAATGAGCATCTTAAGTGAGTTTTAAAAAAAAAACATCATTGTCCTTAAATAACTAATGCATATGTCCCTCTTTAAACCCATATAATAATATATACCTAAGATATTGCATAAAAATCAAGTACATAATATATTATGTAATATAAAAATATAAAATATTATGTTATATATTAATTTTATATTATAAATATGAAAATATAATATATAATAAATAAATATAATATAATATAAATAATATAATATGTTATATTATATATTAATTGTAACATAACAAAATATAATATATTAAGTTATATATTAATTTTATATTACATATAATATATAATAATGAAAAGTATATAATTAAAAATTGAATTAAACTTTGAATTAAACATGCATGTCAAAACAATTTTTTATCCCTTATCCCCTCTTTTTATTTTTGCTTAAGAAATAAATTTTACGACTCCTAATATCTAATTCAATTCTTAATATCTATTACAACAACAATTAACAACATGTAACATAGGATATTTTTATGTTTTTGTACATGTTTCTTCATTAAGTTTGACATTCATGCATCCTTATAGTATAGTAAAAAAATGTTGAATTAGAGATTTTGAGACTTGTATTAACTATGGAAATATAAAAAAGTATGACCAAATTACAATTAAGAGGAAGTTAAAATATCACAAAGATTTTCTAAATGCTAATTGATCTTAACATAACTATTTTTAATTATTCATTATTCATTATGAACAAAATCAATATTCTCGAAATGTGGACAAATTCTCACATCGTACAAGTAAACTAGTTTGTAAAATTGTGATACAAAGTAAGGTTGAAGACTAAAACAATTTACTTTTAACTTTCCCAAACTTTAATTAATAACATAAGACATATATTTACCCTTTTTTATAACTTATTTTTTTTTCTTGGTTAAGTTTGATATTCATCCTTATAGTATAGTAAACAAAATTTGAATTAGACATTTTAAGACTTGTATTAATTATGTGAATATAAAAAAATATAACCAAATTACAATTAAGAGGAATTTAAAATATCACAAATATTTTATAAATTCTAATTGAGCTTATCATAACTATTTTTAATTGTTCATTATGAACTTATGAACAAAAACAATATTCTCTAAATAAGGACCAATTCTCACATAAAATTGTGATACAAAGTAAGGTTAAAGATTAATATAATTTACTTTTAACTTTCCCAAAAATTAATTAATGACATAAGACATATCTTTACCCTTTTTTATAACTTATTTACTTTTCAAGGCCTCTTAGCTACAAAAAAATGATAAACTTGGTAATTTAGTTTGTAAAAGTGTGATACAAAGTAAGGTTGAAGATTAATATAATTTAACATGACCTAAAATCAACATCAACATATAAATTAAGTACATCAACATGAAGAAAAAAAATGTTATATGTATGTATGTATGTATGTATGTATGTATATGTATGTATGTATGTATGTATGTATGTATGAACACATAAAATAATTTTTATAATGTACATATTTGGTTAACAATACAAATAACTTCTTTAACTAAATATCTAGTCATATTCTCTCAGGCAAAGCATGTTGTGGAAGAATAAGTGATGGACCTATCTCATTTTGGTGAGGTGAAGGAGGAGGAGGAGGAGGAGGTACTGAAGTAGAAGAGAAATCACCACCCTAATCAACATCACCACCCTAATATGCAACATCATTGCCCTGATATGCAACATTGCCACCTTGAATTGCAATATCTACATGATCACCTGCACCCTGATCAACATCAACACCTAGAGGATGAGGAGGATGTACTGAAGAAGAAACATTTCTATCACCTGAAGGAGGACTAGGAAGAGTTACTAAAGAAGAAGTGTTTCCATCATCACCACCCTCATAGTGTTGGACAACGTGTCATCCCTCACCCCTACCAGTAACCTGGAAGCCCCAAATATATGATGCATAAGAGAATTCATATCACGTGGAAAGTATATCTATAGTTGCAAGAGATCATGGTCATCCATGATGTCTCTCATCTGGATAGGGTGGAATCCCATGCCAACCAAAACTGCACTCAATCTGTCACACACCTCCATCCTATATTTGAGCTCTGTCCTATGCCACATGCCATGTGGTATATGCGGATGAGGGCCCTGACCTAACACAGCCTCAAACATCTTCTCATATGCATCAACTGGTGGGGGAGGAGCCATGTCCCAAAAAAATGTGCTAAAATCTGAAAAATATAACACAAGTTAATAATTAGTCGACAATTTCATTAAAAAATTCAATAAAATATGTTAAAGAACATGCTTGAATAAAATTTATTCGAATTAAGTAAGAAAATCAAATGCAAGTACAATATTAATTCAAATCTTACCTTGATCATCTGGTGGCTCATTTGTTTGAAGAGTATGTTGAGACATCCTCTCCAATCCATCCCCACGTAAGGGCATGGAACCATCACGAAAATGAGATATGCCTCACTGGATAATAGATCAAGTGCCTCCCTAGAAATCCTATGTGGAAAATCAGCATGCCCCTCTTGGGAATCATCTCTCCCCACATGTGCATCTACACCTCAGTCATCGTCCTAGGAGGCCAACAAACGAAACTAGGTATTGTCTCTAGAAACCTCTCAAAAAACAAACAAAATAACTCCGAAGTGAATGGGAAGTTCTCCCTCCCATCTATCATAGCATAACATCTATCCAGTGCTATACAAAACTACATAAAGAAAATGGTATACAACCTAATAAGTCACGGCCTTTGTATTAAAGAATATATATAATATTAAAGTGCACAACTAATGCATTGACTATCACTAATAAAGTGTGAAATGGTCGACAAGAATAGTGAGAGGAACCTAACTTCCTCTTCACCGAACAAGGTGATCAATAATTGTCCACTAGCCACCTGAAAATCACCAAGAGAAGGTATATCACATGCAATATACCTCTGAGAGTAAGCAATATGACTCTCAACTACAACACCCACTAGGACATTAGGAAACTAGGGAAAATCCTCCCCTCGCCTAGATAGCCCAGTGATAAAGTAAATATCCTCCTCAGTGGGATGATACCACTAATGAGGACTGACTCTGAATTCCTATTGATGGGAATCCCATCAACGGATCAACTGCGTAAGAAATAAAAAATTCCCCTTCAAGGATGTAGCCTTCTTGTAGTACTTTAGGAGACCTACATTCCTCAAGAGGAGATGTGTAGCTACAGTATTAGCCTGAGAGTAAAAATCCCTCTCCCTCTCTCTAGCCTCCCATCCCTGAACCATATTGTATTGTCCAGTGTCTGTTGTTGATCCTCCATGCGCTAATGTATCTTCATAATTAACATATAAATTACATCAACATCATACATAAAAACATAACCTTTTTTTTAGTAAATGAGAAATTTATTTCAAAATATGAAAACACAAATTTTGTCCAAAAAAAATATTAATCTTTGGTGTGCCTCAAAAATAGTAATGTGCTGCCCACAATGTGCACACATATCTTACACATTGCTATAACACTATCTATTTTCCACAGTGTGTCTATTATTATGTACGCGTCAGTGCGTTACATGTAAATGACACACTTCTCGAACAATTATCTATTTTAAATGGTGTGTATAGTATTATGAATGCACTGATGTGTTCCATATAACCAATGGACCATTGAATGGAAACTATTTATTTTCAATGGTGCGTTCATAATAAATGCATCAGTGCGCTAGTTATAAACAACACATCAGTGCGTTTATTCGGAGCACACAAGTGAAAATAAATAGTTTCCATTTACCGATGCATACATTTTTATGAATGCACTGGTGCATACATTTAAAGGACATAACATTTAGATGTAACTTTTCTATTTTAAACAGTGCATATAATTTTATGAATGCACCGATGCATTCCCTATAACCAACAAACCATTGGAAATAAACTATTTATTTACGCCGGTGTGTTCAAAATAAATGCAGCAGTGCGTTCATTATCAGATATGCACTGGTGCGTTTATTTGACATGCATAGATGAAAATAAATAGCTTACATTCAATGGTGCATATAGTTTTATGAATGCACTGGTGTGTACATACAAATGAAACACCGTGAAGTGGAAAATATGTATTTTTGATGATGCATATGTTCATTCGGATGCACTGGTGTGTGGTTGGTAAGTACGTGCTAGTGCATTTTGTAATATGTCGCATCATAAAAAAAAAACCATACATGATCGGTGCATTCTGTAAAATTTACAGAGCGCACCATGCACGGTGCGAGCCGAACGACTTGAATGCACCATGCAATTTTTTTTGTATTGAAAAAAAATACAAATATAACTCAATTTCAAAGTTTAATCTGTTAAAAAGACAATGTACAAAGAAATAAAGAATTTATCTAGACATTTTCTCTTCGAGGAGGCATCGTTGGAATGTAGTGAAAAAAATGAAAATTTTCCCACCGTATGGAAAAATTGGAATCCCACGAACTTAGCATCGAACAGAAACAATGAAAGAAACAAAAGCATCGATGACAATGTGTTTCAATTTGGAAAAGGAGGCATTGATTCTTGAAAGCTTATCTTCACTGGAAATGGTAAAAAAAAAATTATTTCCATTTTTATTTATTTATTTAACATCATTCGGCTGCGCTCGACTTAAGAGCACTAGTGTGCACAACTGCAAATAGTGCACCATTACCTTTTAAGAACATTGTGATGTTGCACCATATGGAGCACACTAGGGTGCCCTCATGAAAAGTGCACACTAGTCTATTTTTTTTTTAAATGCAGTCTGTTCAGTTGTTTTTTGTGCACTGGTGCACCCGTCGTGTGTGCACCGAGCCCGCAATATTTTTTATTGTTGGTTTTTATTTAAACCATATTCCTTTGCACATGCATAAGCACACCAATGATAATTTATGCATATAGTGCACCATTTATTTTTAAAAACATATGATGATCCCTCATATGGAACACACCAGTGTGCCACTAGGACAAATTCACACCATTATGCATTTTAAAAACAACGCAGACTATGGAGTTGTTTGTTGCACACAAGTGGTGCAAGTGGAAAATGACACACCGATATGAATTTTGGAATAAAAACACAACATGAATAACCTATATTTTGCACACTGGTGCACCTATTTAGGGCGCATCGTTGCTTTCAATCTGCTTTTATATGATGTGCACCACTGTTTTATTTGTTTTTGTAATGACCCTTGATTATAAATTATAATTAATTTAATAATGTAATCCTAAAAGATTAGCTAAACTGTATTTATTTATTAAAATAACCTTAACTAATTATTTGTTATTAATTAGTTATTCTTGATTATGATTAATTTAATTATTATTAACTCATTAATCAATATGGTAAATAAATAAAGGTGGATAATAAAATATATTATTAATTTAAGTTACGTTCCCAAAAATGGAAGCATTTAATAAATGGGATAAGATATTTAATAATGGGATAGATATTTAGTAATGGGATAAGATATTAGGTGAGGGAGTAAATGAAGGGAAGTTGGTGAAGGAGGGATAAGGGGGGAAAGGAGTTTGGGGGAAGGATTATGCTACGAGAGTTGGGGATGAATTTTGCAGAGCGGAGGAATTGGCAGAGGGAAATTTGGAGTGGAATTTACACAGTGCACCGAGGGTTGCTGGGGGTTTTGGGCATGGAGGGCTAGGATATCCATTGATATCCTAGGGCTAGGAGCTAACTAGTCGGCAGGGAGGTCGGTTTTGGGTAGTGTTCTAAAGGAGCGGGAAGGAAGCAAGTGGCGAGCAAATAGTAGCATCAGGTTTAGGTAAGAATTATGAATTGTTTTGAATTAATTTGTTATTAAATCTTATTATATTGACAAAATTGCATACGAATGAGTTAAATTAGTAAAAATTCTTGAATGTTACAGAAGTTACTGTTATTTCATTACTATGTTATGAAATTAGTTAGTTTATCAAAATAAATTGATGTAAAATGTAAATCCAACCATTACAGCTTTTTAAATAACTATGCAATGGTGCACCATTCTGTATTAACACTGGCGTGGTATAGTCTTATAAAAGAATTGTTAAAAAAATGTCCACTACAACATGCGCCTGTGCACATCTACTAGTGACCTCCACTATAGACATATTTTTGGGCTATTTTTATAGGGGCTTCCACAAAAACCTCCTCTATAGGGTCTTTTCCTTGTATTGAGTTGACCAAAGGGTGGAATAGGATCATCAACTTGGGGTAATGATTTAGAATGGGAAAAATATCCATCCTCTTTATAAAAATAATAAAAAATTTCCATAATTTTTTTTTTATACTTAGAATTATGCCCCAAAAAATATTTTTCATAATAGTTATAGAAAAGACCTTAAAGTTGGCATTTAACCATTTCTTCCTGGGTCAATTTTTGGATCTTTAGAGGAGGGAAGGAGGGGTGGGATTGGTGGGTTAAGAACAAGGAATAAAGGGAGGATTTATAATTTGGAAAGAGATAACCTATTGTGCTTCCTTGGAACACCGAGTAGTGGCAAGCCAGGTCATATAGGTGACCCATTAGGACATGAGCTTGGATTTCATCCTCAAGGACACTAATAAAGCATTAACAAAAAATAAATGTTAGACATGCCTTTAGTTTGGAAAGCTATTTTCTAAAAAGTAGTGATATATTATTCCATTGTACCAGACCATTTTAGCTTTTCCAAATGACCCAAATGATGTGTGTTAGTGTCAAATCATTCATAAAGGTCTACAACAAATTGGGTCCAAGAAATATAGCCTCTATGTGAATTCTTACACTGTTGTCGCCATTTCCATTGTTCAATATCCCAATAAAGGACAATAATGTGAATTTTGGTAAAGTCATCAATAATTACATGTAAGGAAAAATAATGTTTGATTTGAGTGACCTAAAATGTGGGGTTCGAGCCATCAAATTTATTCACTTCAACTTTGGGAAGACATAGTTCATGATGAAGGGGATCAAAATGAAAGGTCATGGAATGGGAGAATTCAACAGCCCCTTGGTATGAAGGATGCTTAAAGGAGGTGGGGCCCCATAATTGACTCATCATTGCAGTCAATTTTATCACATATGCAAAGAGGGCTATCAATTTTTTGTTGGACATGGTATTATGTTGTTGGAATTGATGTCGATAATATCAATATATTATTATCATTATATGTATTTGAGATCCTAAATCCTAGGAGAGATAATGTATAAGGTTGTGTATATGACATAGTGTGAGGTGCAAATGAATCATGTATAAAACTAAATCTCAAAAGAGATGACTCACTTGAAGTGACACAAGAGATAGAGTTCTGCAAGTGAAGAAATCCTTTTGTAAAGGATTGAGTTACATGAGTTGTTCATTCTTAGTTCGGCACAATCCAAGATCATTATATCGAGGTGAAGTCAGAGGTTGGGAAGGATTAAATCTCAACCGTCAGATTTGAAGAAACAACATTATGGACCATTTGATCAAGTAGAAGATACATTACTTCGACACTTTGACACTTTGCCACTTTGGCAATTACCAATGACAATGAAGGAGTTTTGGATGGTTTCCCAACCATTGGATCAAGATTTGATTTGGAATGGAAATGTTGAACCATCATATCACACTAAAGGAAAGGAGGTGTTCATCTATGTTGTTGACCAATTTAGTGAAAATGAGTCTAAAAAAGGTAAGTTTACCCAAAGGATGAAGCCTCAAATTTGCAAACTCGCATCGACCGTTGGATAATGGAAGAACATGAAATCCCCTCAATCGTTGATATGGAGTGAAAATATTGAAACTGCCATATCGTGCTAATAAAGAAGGTGGTCAACTCTATATTTGACCTACTCCGATCATAAGAAGCTAAGATAAACTAAGAACTACCAAATCCCGGAGTTCCAGAACAAAGAAAGGCCATATGATCAAGAGACGAAAATCTCTACGGTGATAGATATATTTGACACT
>JZKD02S0705307.1:0-10666 GCA_000966675.3 Picea glauca | reverse complement strand
ATAAATGGAAAAGGAAGTTATATGAGGAACAACAACATATATTCCTATAGATTCTCAAGGATAAATTACAACTCAGTTTCCCCTTTACTGAATTATAACATTATATGTTATAACTGCAACAATTATGGTAATATAGCAAAGTTCTGTACAAGTGTTTTTAGAAATGATAAGAAAGAGGAAACCCCAATAGTCATGGAAAGAAATCAAGAACAAAGGGAACAAAAGGGACAAAAATCATTGATCATACAAGTTGCACTATGTGCAAAAAATAATAGGGATGAGTGGTACATTTAGAGTGGGTGCTCAAGTCACATTACGAAGTTTATCACCTTGAAGAATAATGAAGACAATGTTACCTTTCGGGACAATAGCACTTAAATGATAGTTGGAAAAGTAACTCTTAGTATTGATAATGAAAGTGATAAGGTAGAAAATGTTTTTTGTGTTGAAGACTTGAAACTCAAACTTCCCAGTGTTAGCAATATGTGTGATCAAGGACACTCTCACTTTTGACTCCCAAGAACATAAGATCAAAAGGGAAAATTCAGGTAAACTAGTTACAAGGGAAATAAAACCCCCAAACAATGTGTATATTCTTGATGAGATTAGTGGAGAAAAATGCTTCACGGAGAAAATGAATGAAATCTACTTGTAGCATAAAAGAATGGGCCATATGAAATTTGACAACTTGGTAAAAATCAACACCAAACAAGCAGTAAGAGATATGACAAAGATCACAAAATCCTAAAAAATTGTCTGTAAGAAGTGTCGTCATGGAAAACAATCAAGGTTGAGATTCAAGACAAAGGAATATACAACATCCAATCCATTGGAACTTGTGTATACAGAACTTTGTGGACTAACAAGAACACAATGTCTACAAGGAGAAAATTATTTTATGTTACTTACTCGTGATTATATAAGAATGACTTGGGTTGCCTTTCTCAAAAATAAATCTGATGCATTTGAAAAGTTCAAATCCTTCAAATCTTTAGTTGAGAATGAGACTAACCTGAAAATAAATTTTTTAAGGTTAGATCATGAAGGTGAGTATAAAGTCAATGAATTTGAAGTATTCTATGAAATTCATGGAATAAAAACACATTATTCAGCTACAAGAACTCATCAACAAAAATGAGTAGTTGAAAGGAAAAACATAAATGTACAAGAGATTGTTGGGACAATGTTGAATGAAACAATATTATCAAATTGTTTTTGGAGGGAAGCAATTTACACTATAGTTTACATTCTAAATAGAGGAAAAACTAGAGTTAATAGTGATAAGACACCCTATGAATTATGAAAAGGAAAACCAACATCTATCAAACATTTCAGAATATTTGGAAGCAAGTGTTATATCAAAACAGATGATGAGGATCCAGGAAAGTTTGACTTGGGAGACAATGAAATAATGTTCCTTGGATATTGATCAAGAAGCAAAGCCCATAGTTGTTACAAAAAAAGACTACAAAAGATTGTTGAAAGTATAAATGTTAGAATAGATGAAGCAAGACCTCATAAGAAAAAATTGAAAATAGAAGAAATGGAGTACAGTAAAGAAGAAGAAGAAGAGGAAGAGGAAGAGGAAACAAAATGAAAAGAGACACAAACCCCACCAAGGTTTGTGGATAAGAACCATCTAGAAAAATTAATCCTTGGTGATAAAAATATTGAAACACATACTAGGAGGAAATTGGAAAGCACTTTTAAATTGGTACATCTCTCCTTGATGTCTGAAATAGAGCCTAAATGTTTTGCATATTCTAGTGTTGATAAACATTGGGTTAATGTTATGGAGGAATATTTGAACTAGATTGAGAAAAATCAAACATGGGAACTTGTCCCAAGACCTAAAGCCTAAAATGTGATTGGTGCAAAGTCGGTATTCAGAAATAAGTTAAGTGAATATGGAAAAATGTAAATGTGTTGAACCTACATAGAATAGATATAGCTAGGAATTGACATACACAGTTGCAGAGAAAATATGAGAAAAGAGAAGCATGAGAGAAAGAATGGAACAATTCTCATTAACAAAATGAATGAATGATAATTTACACATGGTATAATCTATATAACTCAACTAATTTGTATTGGAGGAGAATCCAATGTGCCATAGTGGTGGTCTAGAGTGATCTGGACACACACCAGCAGTTACAAGAGTAAATTTCCACCTAGTCTAGTCTCTCAGGCAATTACCTGAGTGAACTACCACCTCGTCTGAGGTAACTAGTCTCTCATTTTTGAGTTAACTGACTGAAACAGAGTGAAGTGAGGAGGATATCAAGGAATCATGAGTAATGTGTTATTCTAGTGATCATCCCAAGGACAATGCGCATTAGCTAGTGATGAGCCCAATGTTGCATGGAAAAAATCCCAATGTGGCATCTAGACTCCACTCAAATGATGAAACTGAAGTGTGAACTGAAGAGAATATTCTCCTAGAGGAATATTCTTTGGGAAGATACTCTCTAGTACCTAGGTAGTTGGGTAGTACGTCTAAGGGTATGGTCTATCCTCCTTAGTTAGTGCCCTGAGATATTGGGCCGAGTACTACTGTTGGACTCCGCATGTATATCAGAGAGATATAGCACAGGGCAAACCCTTGTCTGTAGAACCCTTGAATACCTAACCCTTGGGGACCGAAACATAAGCAAATTAAAATAGACAAGATTTATTGTTGCGCAACTGTGTTTGGGTTTCCAAGTAAATACACATTTCTTTCTAGTTAATCATTTGGGCATTTCCTGTCTACAATATTCTTCAGACCAGAGTATAACTCCGCAGCTGTAAAAACAAAATAGTTTGGAAAAATTTTCACCATTATTTGAGACATATTCCATTGGATTCATCTCTTCTCCCTTATAAATTTCATCCATATCATTTTTCGGAAAAAATTTTGACCCCACCCCCCCTTTTCAGTTCCCCCATCCTCATGGCCCATACTCATAGCCAAGACTTGGAAGCTCTCTTCAACACCTTGCAATATGGTCTCACCGAGACCCAATAAGAAGTAAAACAACTGAGTGTCAATGTTGTCGCCATCAATACAACCATGCAGTCCTCAATGGAGGAAATCAAACAAGACCTCACCACCCAGCTTGAATCTGTCTTTTCGGCACTCTGCACCAAACTGCATATCCCTACAGATAACCCTTCCTCTTCCTCACATTCACATACTAAAGGTGACCATTCCTCTCCTTCCCATAACTTTCAGAACCATCACTTTCAACATGACCTACGCCTTCTGCGGGTGGATGTAACCAAATTTGATGGCTCAGACCCCACTGGTTGGGTAACCCAAATGCAACATTATTTATCTTTATATGACATTAAAGATGACTTAGACAAACTCTGATACGATGTTCTCCATCTAGATCAACAACATTGGCAATGGTGGCAATGGAGAAAAACTTCTCGTCAAGGGTATATTGCTTGGACACACTTTATGGCAAAGCTTTATGAATTCTTTGACACTGACACCAACCATTTGGGCCATTTGACAAACTTGAAACAATCAGGAATAGTGGAAGACTTTATAGATTCCTTTGAGAATATGGCTCATCAGTGGACTCAAGGATGAGCTTTGGGCCCATGTCCTCATGGCTTGGCCTCAGAGGGGTGGAGGCTACTAAAAGAGCTAAAGAAGCACAAGAGGTTGTATCTTCTCAAAACCGGAAACCCTCTATCCCTCGCCCTAAACCAGTAAGTCCCATTACTCCCTCTGCTCCACTAAAGATCCAAAAATTGACCATTGCTGAAATGGATGAATGCTAACTCAAAGGCCTTTGTTATAATTGTGATGACAAATATTTTTTGGGCCACAAGTGTAAGGAACAAAAGTTGTTTATGGCCATCTCTGAGGATATTTAGGAAGAGGATATTGAAACTCCCCTTATGTCTGAGTCACCTGAAACCCTTGACATAACCCCTCCCTGAGACCCTCTCGAAGTAGAACTGGTCATTTCCCTCAATGCCTTCACTAGATTCTCCGCTCTCCAAACCCTCAAGCTAATCGATTACATCAAGCATCAAAAGGTCATCATTTTGGTTGATAGTGGAAGCACCCATAATTTTATTCATCGCCGCATTGCCCAAGAAACTCATTGCTACATCCATGCCGTCAATAATTTCCAAATCACGATTGCCAATGGTGGCTCCATGAAATGTGGAGGGCATTGTGAAAATGTGTGTCTCCAAATTGGTGACTACCACCTGAAATATCATATGTTTTCTATAGACATGGATGGGTGTGAAATTGTGTTGGATGTAGACTGGCTAAGGAATTTGGGTCCCATTCTCATGGATTTTAAGGAATTAACCATGTAATTTGACCAGGAAGGCCAACAATATAAGTTCCAAGACATCATCATTGGGTCACATGAGATCATTAGTTCCCATCGCATGGAAAAGTTGCTAAAAAAGGGTCATTCTGGTGTTATTTCTCAACTCCATGCCATCCAAGCAACAGAAACACCCTCGATGCCACAAGACCTCCAAGCCATACTTTCTAAACATAAAGTTGTCTTTTCCGCTCCACAGGGACTCCCTCCTTCATGTGGTGTTCATGATCATTCCATTCCCCTTGTACCTGGAAGCCTTCCTCCCAATATCCGTCCATATCGTCACCCCTTTTCCCAAAAAAATGAAATTGATAAAATGGTCTAGGAACTCCTTAATGCAGGCGTTATCTGCCCTAGTACAAGCCCCTAATCTTCTCCTGTGGTCATGGTCCTGAATAAAGAAGGTTCTTGGTGAATGTGTCTTGACTTCCTTGCCCTCAACAAACTTACCATTAAAGACAAATTTCCCATTCATGTCATTGATGACCTCCTGGATGAACTGAGTGGTGCCCAATTATTTACTAAACTTGATCTTCGTTCGGGCTACCACCAAATACGTATGAAAGAGGCATACATTCCAAAGACTTCCTTTAGAACTCATGAGGGCCACTATGAGTTTTTGGTCATGCTTTTTGGCTTGTGTAATGCCTCCTCCAGCTTCCAAAGCCTCATGAATCAAGTCTTCCATCCTTTTCTCTGTCATTTTTTCTTAGTTTTCTTTGATAATATCCTCATTTATAGAAATACCTAGACAAAACATCTTGCTCATGTGGATCGAGTTCTCCATCTACTCTCTCACCACCAACTTTTCCTGAAATAGTCTAAATGTGATTTTAGCGCCTCAGAAGTAGAGTACTTGGGTCATTTGGTTGGAAAGGATGGTGTCAGGGTGGATCCTAAAAATATTGAAGCTATGCAAGACTTGCCTCACCCAAAGACTCTCAAAATCTTGTGTGGATTTCTGGGATTAATAGGCTATTATCGCAAGTTTGTTAAGAATTACGAAAAGATTGCAGCACCTCTCACTGCTCTCCTAAAAAATAACTCTTTCACTTGGACTCCAACTGTTGCTCAAGCTTTTCAAACCTTGAAGATGGCCATGTGCACCACTCCAGTCCTATCCCTTCTTGATTTCACAAAGACCTTTGTCTTGGAATGTGATTCTTTAGGGAAAGGAATTGGTGTTGTCCTTATGTAAGAGGGTTGGCCTCTGGCCTTTACCAGCAAGAAACTATCTGGAAGAAATCTAGGAAAATCTATCTATGAAAAGGAAATGTTGGCTATCCTGCATGTCGTTGATTTGTGGCACCCTTATCTATTGGGGAAATGCTTCCAAATTAAGACAAACCATCAAAGCCTCAAGTATTTTTTGGAACAATGCATTTCCTCCCCGAGGAAACAAAAATCGGTAACTGAGCTATTTGGCTATGATTATGAGATCAATTACAAGAAAGGAAAAGAAAATGTGGTTGCTGATGCACTTTCCCACAAATATGAAGATGAAGGATCCATTTTTTCTCTTTCCTTCATTGTACCAGATTGGCTCCAAGTTGTTCGCCAAGAATGGCTACAAGATCCCAAAAGTTCGCAGTTGATCCAACAATTGCAGTCCAGTGCTCCAACTTCCCCAGGGTACTCTTGGCTCCATGATGAGCTTCGATACAAAGGCCATTTGTATTTAAGTAAACAATCAAAGCTTAAATACATGGTACTTTCTAAGATTCATGCTACACCGACAGCGGTGCAATCTGGGTTCACCAAAACCTATGACAGGGTCAAACATTCTTTTTTCTGGGATGATATGAAATAGGACATTCATCATTTTGTGGATGAATGTGATGTGTGTTAATGCAACAAGGGAGAAACAACCAAATCTCCGGACACACTACAATCACTCCCGATTCCACCTGCTGTTTGGAAGGACATCTCTATGGATTTTATTATAGGATTACCTAAATCGGGAAATAAATCAGTCATCATGGTGGTTGTTGATTACCTTTCCAAGTATTCTCATTTCTGTGCTCTTCAACACCCGTTTACAACATCCACGGTGGCTCAAATTTTCATGGATCAGGTCTTCAATATCCATGGCATGCCACACTCTATTGTTTCTGATCACAACCCCACTTTCACAAGCAATTTTTGGCAAGAACTGTTCAAGCTACAAGGCACCCAATTACATCTCAGTACAACTTATCATCCCCAGACTGATGGTCAAACATAAGTTGTCAAAAAAAAATTGGAAACATATTTGAGGTGTTTTTCCTCGGAAAAGAAAAATCAGTGGGCTCAATGGTTACCCCTAGTTGAATGGTGGTACAACACTTCATACCATACAGCTACACACATGACTTATTTTGACGCGGTATATGGACAAAATCCACCAGTTCTCTCATACTTATCGGGTGTCTCGAAGGTCCAGGCGGTCAACCAAACACTTATAATTTGAGAGTCTATTCCCCATACCCTCAAAGAGAATTTGGTCATGGCACAAAATTGCATGAAGCAACAAGCATATCAAGGTCGCTCTGAATGTCAATTTGAAGAAGGGGATCATGTGTTTCTTCGCCTGCAACCTTACAAGTAGAATTCCCTCAAGACCGAGCATTGTCAGAAGCTAGCACCCAAATTTTATGGTCCTTAAATAGTTCTCAAGCAGGTGGGACAGCTGGCCTATAAATTAGCTTTGCCTAGTCATTCGAAGCTACATCCTATTTTTCATGTTTCCTGCTTAAAGAAGGTGATTGGAACTAAGTGCCAAATTCAAACCAACCTTCTCGAGTTAGCTGAAGAAGGATCCATTTGGCTACAGCCACAAGTAGGTTTGGACCAGTGTGAGAATCACCTATGTCAGAGAACCATCAAGGAAGTGTTAATCTAGTGGAAAGACACAACTCCTGCAGATGCCACTTGAGAACCAACTACCATTCTATAACAATTTCCACATCTCTAGCCTTGAGGACAAGGTTGTTTTTAACGGGGAGGACATGTTACGGTCCTAACCCACACATAGGTAGAACAATATATTCGGATGTAATAAAGTTCAATATTAGTAAGGCCTTGCAATAAAATAGAACAAGTCGAATGTAAGAAGACCCAATAGAAGCTTCCGCTTCTAGAAGGATCTTCCTCTAGATGCTTCTTTTGATAGACATATTTAGTATAAATAGGAGTCGAGGGTATGATAGCCCTATATTGGAGATTATTGTAATAGAGATCTGCTCGACTGGAGGTTTTCCCCTCAAAGAGGCCCGTGAACATTGCTCTCAGAATCAAAGTGTTATTTTTGTTGTTATTTTCATATCATTTCAATGCTATTGTGGTGATTATTCTAGTTATATTGTTATTATTCTGCCATTTCTATCATTTTATTTTTGTTCTGCATACTTTTTATATCTGGTATATTACACTCCCCCGTTATATTTTCGGAGGACCATGATTTTCTTTCCTCATTATGTCTCAACAAGGGCTTTGAAATCTTTGAGGTGTTGAAAGACCTCTGATTTTTTCCTTAGAAACAAAATCCATGTGAAGCATGAGAAATAATCAACAAAAATGAGCATGTACCTTTTTTTACTCATGGATGGATGGGGAAAAGGGCCCATGAGGTCACTATGGAACAGATCTAAAGGAGATGAATCTTTCTGAGTCTTCACTTTGTCTAATTTCTCTTGAGGGTGTTTTCCAAGAACACATCCCTCATAAATTCTTTTGGAGAAGTGGATGCCAGGTAGACCATCAACCATTCCCTACTTTCTAAGATATTTAATATATCTAAAATTCAAATGCCCAAACCTTTCGTGCTATATCCTACTGCTTTCATCAGCATGGGTAAGCAATAATGCAAAATCTGGTTCAATAAATTTAGAAAAAGTGCAGAGTCTAGATTGATGATTTACCTCACTGGTAGAAACCCTAGAATTTGTTTGCATGTCATATATATCTACTTCATCAGGTGTGAATATGAATCTCTTTCTTGTGCCGAATTTAGTCATCTGATACATGGAGAGAATATTGACAAAAAAATTTGGAATGTGAAGCACATTCTCGAAGCTTCCGTTTGTGAGTTCAATTCTTCCTTTTCCGGTGATCTCGACTGGAGAGTTATCCCCCATCAGAATAAGAGGACCTTTGCATGCATCTAATGAAGATAGGCTTCTTTTTTTGTAGCCATGTGGTGTGATGTACCTGAATATATGATCCAAGCATCGAGAGAGGAGTTGATGGCAATCAAGGCATGGCTAAAATTTCCTTTCTTGGGATTATGATCTTATGGCTTCTTCTTCTTGGCACCCTCAGGGATGAGATATTCGAGGTTATTTTGTTGAAGTATTTGGGTCATTATATCTATTTGTTTCTACATACATGCAGATTTTGGATGGAATCCTTTATGGCAGTAAGTGCATTTCTCCTCTTTTCTTCCCTTTCCACCTTTGGATCTGTAGGCATTGTTGAAGGGTTTTGAATACCCTTCCTTCTTTGGATTTGCATGTTATTTCCTTTTGTCTTTGTCTTTAGATTTATGATATTGATGAATGCTTCCATATTTCATAGTAAGTGCACATGCCTTTGGGCCTTTGATTTTTCTGATATTAATGAGCTTATTCTTCTCTTGTGTCAAAGACTCGATAAAGGCCTCAAGAGAGGGCATTGTCCAGGTATATTTAGAGGCGAATATAACTGGATGAAATGTGGATACGAACACTGATTGTTCTAGACCAAGTTTTGAGAGAATGGTGAGAACCATTTTTTTCTCCTCCTTATATTTATCAACCCCGCAAGCCTTGAGTTGCAACAACAAATCCTTATATTTGGTAAAGAAATCTTGGAGATTGTTGAAAGTTTTTGGATCCAATGTGAGAAAATCCACCTCGAGAATGTTTCCCCTCATCTCATCATTTTTTTCCAAAAATCCCTTCCATGGTGGTCTAGGCTTCATTGGGGGTTTTACAGGAGGATATGTGAAAGAGGAGCTCAAGACAAATGAGACTGCCAATTCTTCCGAACACTTCATCTATTAGATTTAGATACTTGGATTTTTCTATGGATGATGTGTGTTTTGTCTCTATGTTCATGGTTAAAAGGTATAATCTTCTTCCTTGAAGATGCATTATCATCTTCTCCTTCCATGCAAAGAAATCGCATGGTGTAAGAATGAATTATTTTGGAAATTCCATTTTTTTTCGTTGTCTTCAATATTCGGTACCTGCAAAAACAATTTGGTGTGTATTTTTCCTAATAGTCCATCGGATATGATACCATGTAAATGTGTTGAACTTGCACAAAATAGATATATCTAGGAATTGACATACACAATTGTAGAGAAAATGTGAGAAAAAGATAAGCATGAGAGAAATAATGGAAGAATTTTCATTAACCAAATGAATGAATGATAATTTACACATGATATACTTTGTATAAATAAAATAATGCGCAATGGAGGAGAATCCAATGCATCATAGGGTCTAGAGTGATATGGACACACACCAATAATTACGAGAGTAAATTGCCACCTAGTCTAGTCTCTCAGGCAATTATGAGAGTGAATTGCCACCTAGTCTAAGTTAACTAGTCTCCCAGTCTTCAGTTAACTAACTGCAACATAGTGAAGTGAGGAGGAGATCAGATAATCATAAGTAATGTTCTAGTATGCTGACAAACCTAAGGACAATGCACATTAGCTGGTGATGATACCAATGTTGCATGCTGATAATTCCAATGTGGCATGCTGATAATTCCAATGTGACATATAGACTCTACTCAACTGATCAAATTGAAGTGTGAAATAAAGAGAATATTATCCTAGAGGATTATTCTCCCTAAAATATAAGAGATTGAATAATGACTAATAAACATATGGAAAACCTATTGCACTTTTTTTATTGAAACCCTAGCACTGTGCCCATGCGAGCCTCTGCCTGATCGATACAGTACACGCTGTGGCTACGAAACCCTAAAGCTTCAGCGCGAACCCTTACTAGATCTGGTCCGCAGCCATGGGCATCGAAGAGGGGGGGAAACCCCTCTCATACAACAACATAACAACCAATGATAGATCTGGGACGAGGGCAAAACGACTAGCATTCGAGCTGCCACAACAAATTCGGGAACAACTACTCACCAAGGGGCAGGTCTGTCGACAGGAAAGGGAAACAGAAGATAACATGTCTCAACCCAGAGCACCCCATGGCTAGGAACCTGGGAAATGAAGCCCGCAAATGGAAAAAGCGCCCAGGTATCTCATAAGCTCAGCCAGGGTGGGGGAGCACACACAGTTCATGCAAGAACATGCCCTCATTGGAAAATTTTTGGGACTCTAGCCATCA
>JZKD02S0705296.1:0-15171 GCA_000966675.3 Picea glauca | reverse complement strand
ACCCTTAACATGGTTGGATTTTTTGTCCCCGCAGGTTTCGAACCGGTGACTTTAACATCACAGAGTGGCTTAACAACACACTCCGTCACCGACTGTCCTACACCTCGGGGACATTCTCCAAGTGTTTTTTTGGTGCTCACTGTCCATCATATTTCTCTAACTAGTTTCTTCATTGTTCTACGCCAAACCTAATGCGCAGTAATCGCTTACATTGATGCCAGTCTTTCACTGTTTCTTTGTGCGCACCCCACCATATCACATGTGTTTCCTTGAGTGCTATATCCAAGGATTAAATTTTATGATTATCTAACACTTCATCTTCGTATCGTGTTAAGAATGATTCTAGGTCATTTAGCCCATGGAAGATGGGAAGTTAATTTATCTCCGTACCTACCCATCTTACTGTGCGGTCTATTCTTGTGCATCTTCTTGTGGAGACTTCGTGTAACCTCTGCTGCCAATTTTCTAAGCCTGTATCTGAGTCTGACGCACATGAGGTGATGCTTCACCAACTAAGTATCCCATATGTAGTTGGGTTCACATAATATTCATATCGTTTAGTTGTTCTGTACAACTAATTAATTTCCTCCAGGTCCAAGCAAGTAGGCTCTACGAACCTTTCCCCTTCTAATGGGTCCAGTGGCGCAATGACTATGTTTTCTCCTGACTCGAAGGTCATATTCCACATCTTTAAGTTGATTATGGCCTAGTTATCAAACGCCCAATCCAAACCCAAAAATGATGGATAAGGTGTTGTGTCATCCACTATCTCGATTACTTCAAAGTCGGC
Source organism: Picea glauca (assembly GCA_000966675.3). Lineage (NCBI taxonomy): Eukaryota > Viridiplantae > Streptophyta > Pinopsida > Pinales > Pinaceae > Picea > Picea glauca. The sequence continues at coordinate 14,381 of JZKD02S0705296.1, read as the reverse complement.
TTTAGTCTATACTCCATCTAGGTCTACTGTTACTCCTTTTAGTCTTCCAATTGGTAGAACTCTGTGTTGATTTGCTAGTTTCAGCTGAACAGGTGAATATTATAATGTCGATTCTCCCATACATTGCCATATATTCTTGGGTAATACATTAACTTCATATCCTAAATCCAGTATAATATCTCCCATGTTGAAATCTCCAATGTTGGTGTTCAACCTGAATTCCCTACTTGTTCTCCTCCTTGTATGTAGGTGATTGACTGTTTTCTGTTCTAACTTTCCTTCTGCTTCTACGCTACATATTTCTAGCATATTTTGTAATACTTTAATAGAGGATGGATCATTTAGTAGTCTAACATAGGATTGAAAAAAACCCTTAATGGTACTTACTTGTCCCAGTGGCTGTGGTTTTTCGATGTGATCCAACGATGGAGGCATCTCATACTCTGGTATTTCCTTATTATGATGCATGGTTGATGTCGATGCAATGTTTGGCTTCAAGAATTCTTATCTGGCTTGCTTGAATATCTCTTTTTCATTCTGTGCATCAAACTTCTTCCTTGGTTCGACATTCCTCTTCACCCATTGGTGTTTTGCTAGCTCTTGTCGTATTGCGTCGGTTCCTTTTTTAGCTCCTCCTCATGTAACTATGTTGATGTTTCTTCCTTCATCCCTCGCTTTTGCTGAAATCCACTGAACATTCTGATTATTCTGGTTTCTCTTCTCATGGATCTTCCCTAATAGTGTTGAGCATTCTCTTGTGTCATGATCTAATGCGCGACAATACATACAGGTCACTGATGGAAGTGGACATTCTCTTGCGTAGTGTCCTGGTTGTTGAAAATTGTGACATACCACTGGTCTTCTAGCTCTTCCAAAGCCTCCTCTATCTCTACCTCCACCTCTGTAGCCAACTCAATCCCCTCGCGGCGCGTTATACTGAGGTTCTTGGTTATAATGCGCGGTATTATAGTGTGGTTGCGCGGTATTATACTATGGTTGTGCAGTGTTGTATGGTTGATGCACAGTCTTGTACGAGGCTGGTACTTGGTTAAACTGAGGTGTGACTTGCTCGATCATCATTTATTCTTGCACCCTGTATGCATTTGATGTTCTTTCCCTCATCAAGTCCATGGTTCTGTAATCTTTTTCATCATGGCCTACTGACTTGCAAAAGTTGCAATACGAGATTTTTGGTACTCTCTGGTACTTCTACATCATTGGGAAGTGGTATGGATCATGACCCTATTTCTTACAAATCTCACACCATAGTCCTCTTGTTGGTAATGGATTTGGCATTCCTGCTGCCATGTATTGCGCGAATGTTGGAAATTCATTCTTATGGTGTCCTTCTGTCCTACATGTGGTACACCAAATGGCTTCTCTTTTGTCCTTACTTTTTTTCTAGTTCAGTTGGAATGTTAAGTTCTTCAGATCCTCCTTTAGCTCCTCTATGGTTGGATTTGTCTTCTGATATTGGTTCTCTTCCAGTTTTAGGGTTGCTTGTAAAGCCTCTACCTGCATCTGAAAATGTTTTTGTTGCAACAGATAATTCAAGTGTGGTAGAAAAGAATTGACGAACATATGCCTATGTTGCATATATGTCATGATGTATTTTATCTTTCCTTTCAGTCGTTTGAATCTCTGGTCAATCTCCCACACAGATTCTTTGGGTTTCTATTTAATATCTATCATCTCGTTCATGTATTGATCCTCTGAAAAAGGCTTTTGTAACTCATTTATCAACAACTTCTTGATATCTCCAATCGTTCTGGTTGTCCCTGGCGGACTGTTTCAGCTAAACTCATGTACCAATATAGTGCATGATCTCTTAGTGTGATAGCTAACTGTGCAAGTTTAGTGTCCTCATCTGTGATCTGTTTTTCTTCCCAAATCTTCTCAGAAACAAAAAAGTGCTTCTCTGAGTCCTTTGACGCTTCTCCTTTGAATTCTGGTAACTTGATGGTTGGACCATGTCCTGCCATTCTGAATGATGAAATACTACCTCTATATGATGTAGACACTTGACTACTGCTTCATGAATTGGCTCCCCTAGCTGTTGTTCCTTGTGTAGATGTACTTCCTGATGTCTTCCTTCTCCTGAAATTCAGTTTTCTAAATGGTGGTGTTCTTCTTGGTGTGTTAGTCGCACATGGGTTTATGGGTTCCACACTAACATTGATATGGATAGGAGTGTTTCCTTCTATTTCCTCTCTTGGACCTCTCATATGTTGTGCGCAAGATTTCCTCAATATACTCCACATCCCGAATATCCTCTACTTCCTCTCCATCAATTGTCAAGCCTTCCCTCGCGACTACAACTCTCTTCTTGGTGTTCACCTTATATTGGTAGGGTACTCCAATACATGTCTTTCCAGTTGTTTCCATGATCCACTTGATCTAGTCTTTGTCCATCATAATAGGGTCCAATGCCTCCTCCTTCTTTCCTTTATTCCCTTCTCCTTCCATCTCTCGTTTTCCTGTCAGTGCTTCCCCCCTTCCCCCATGCACACAGGGAAGTTTACTTGTATGATTCCATCATCATTACACCTTTGTTATTTAGTAATATCTTAATGGAAGTATATAGCGATATGATGTACCTACCTCGAGGTCCCCTCAATAAATATTGTTCAGATGCACTATAGGACTTCGTTGTATCTACTGCAAACTCTGTGATGAATCCGACAACAATGTTGTCTAGCCAGAAATCTACAACGCGCATAAACTTATTATCAACTTGTTGTAGCTACACGATCTCTTCAGGGTTCCATTCTAGTTGTCTGATATGATTCATAGGATGGTTTTATTTCAATGTTTTTATCCACTCATGTAATGCATGTGGGAAATCAAGTAAAAATACTTCATGCAAGTCGATGAATACGTACTTGTTCAGATATTTGTGTGGTGTCAAGTTCAAGTTTTTGTTATCTTTCTGTGCAAAATCTAGCTCCTTTATCTTCAACCAGCTTTCTATATCTTCCTTCATGGGATTCCATGGTCTCAACATCCCTTTTTAGATTCTCATTCTTTTACATTTTTTTGTCCAATCACACATTCTTTTGACGCTTCTTCAACAGATCTCATATGCTCCATCCCGTTTTCTTCCAATCAATCGGCAATAGAACCATTTGTTGGTTTTTCATTCTTTATTCTTTTCTATTGGTATTGAGGATTCCTTGTCGGATATTCTAATTGATCATCACAGATTGACCTTGGTTCAAAACTAAGAATCTTCCCAACAAAATCCCTTAAAACTATCGGCCGCTCTGGTAAAACATAAGACAACGCAATACACAAATTGTAATGTGTAGTCTCACTCGAGATAGCTCTATGGGTGGCTGCAATACTCAGGTGTTTGCAACCTGAGACGAAGAAAGATTTGTGGTTGTGCGATGTAACCTTTATTCATTCAATCCCATATCTAGCTACAACATTCATTTGATGCATACATGTGGAATTCCATATCTACTTAGTTGCTTCATTTATCTAACATTCATCAATTAATTCAAACACCAAGATGCATTCATTCATTCACATAAAAAATTATTTACCATGGTTCACCCCTTCCTGGGATACGTCCACAAAGATTTGTCTCTCGAGCTTTATTATAGTTTAGAAATATATCACGGCACACATGATTACAATATTAGTTATTCCTCTCTTCCTCGACCTCCTCAATCCCTGTGAGGTTGACTAGATCACACCAGGCTCCTCGTCCTACGATCTAACCCTTGAGATCGATTCGCTCACTCCTTCTCTAGCTCACCATATTAATGACTCATACAGTTCTTACAATTATCTTCCTCTCTATCTCATCTACTCACTATGCCCCCTTACATTTCCTAAGTACTACTTATTTATATCCCCGACTCACCATCCATTACAATGCATTACAAAAACCCTAACCCTAGCATTGTTAGGTCTTCCTATTGCATGAAATTGCAAGTAGTCAGCACTCCCCAGTGTATCATGACAAGGGACTAATCACCTCTCTTGGATCCTTGAAATATGGTGGTGGTGATTTTACCAATCACCTACAGGTTTTGGTGTAACAACAGTCATACTACCAACAATTAGTATCATAGCTAGAGGTCACGAGTTCGATACACACTCAGATCGCGCCGAGGGGGAGATTGTTGCATGAAATTGCAAGTAGTCAATGCTCCCCGTTGTATCGTGACAAGGGAGTAATCGCCTCTCGTGGATCCTTGAAATCTGGTAGTGGTGATTTTACCAATCACCTGCAGGTTTTGGTGTAACAACAACCATACTAACAACAATAGCTTATGTTTCTTGAAGACATGTCACGAGCTAAGTAGTTGTCGCGTGTTGGACATATTGTCATTGATTTCAATAGTCAATGTGATGATTTTTTGTTATGATGAATTACCATTGTGATTTACCATAGATAAGATTATCATTGGTGTCAACAGTATATCAGTTAGCAAAAAATGTCAAATAGTATGCAGAGATTGAAAGTGTAATCTCAGGAGGAGGAGCGAACAATATGTAGAGATCAAGGCTGGGAATCAAAAGCGTAAGCTTAGGAGGAGGAGAGAACAATATGCAGAGATCAAAGCTCAGAATCAAAAGCGTAAGCTTAGGAGGAGGAGTGAACAGTATGCAGAGATCAAAGCTTGGAAGGAAAAGTGTAACCTCAGGGTGAGAAGCCTCAACAGCCGTCCGATCAAGAAATTGATCATGTTGATCATCTAATATTATGGATGTTGGTCATATGAGTGACCGTGGGCTTGAGGACTGTTGGAGGATCGTGATCGTTAGATTTTCAAGCTAGATCAACAGCAGGGATGAATTGCGGAGAGAGAAGGAAGAATTAAACAACTCGCTAGTTCTAATCCTATAATTGGTCTAGATCATCAGATCTCATAAACCCAAATATCGACGATTGTGATTGATCTAACAAACGATCAAATTAATTTGAATTAATTCGTGACCGTCAGATGCGCAATCACCAGATCAACGACAGGGATAGATTGCAGAGATCGAAAGGAGAATTAAACATCGTTCTATTTCAAATCCCTTAATTAGTCAGGACCATCATATCTTATAGCCTTGAAGATAGACGATTGTGGTTGACTCACCAACAACGCACAACTTCAAATTGTGGAGTTTTGGTGACGAGTTAAATCACTAACAATTTGTGGTTCCACAACCACCCTTGATCATGGATCTTCTTCAAGAGTCTTCATAACCGTTGGATCATTTTAAAGTGGAAGGATAGGATAAGCAAGGCTAAAGGGTTGATAATTTGATTATCTAAATACCTGACAACCGTTGGATCACTTTTGAGTGGAAGGACAAGATAAACTGAAAATATGAGATCTCAATTATCCGAATACCCGTCAGTCGTCAGATCAAATCAAGTGGAAGGACACGATAAGTTGAAAGATCTAAGATCTCAATTATTCAAATTTTTGTCATCCGTTGGATCCTTAAGTGAAAAGATAAGGTAATCAAGGGTTGAGATCTGAGATCTCGATTCCCTGAATTCCCGTCATCCGTCGAATCACTTTAAAGTGGAAGCATAGGATAAGCAAAGGATGAGATCTCGATTACCCAAATACCTAAGAGCCGTTGGATTTAAACCAAGGCAAAGCAGCATCATAGACAGATCGAGTTGTCGATCTAAGTTCATGATAAAACGAACATCAACCATTTTGGGTCTAAAGATGTGAGGAGGTTACGCTCCGGAAAATCTCACTTCGAGAATTTTCAGTTTGAGATTTTAAATTCTCGAAGATCGGAGAGTTGAAGTCACTCTCAGCCATCGATCTAAGATACCCTTCAGATGCTACTCTGACTGTTAGATCAATGAGACAAATATGTGGCACATTGAGAGATCTACATCAGCAAACCACGTCAGCATGGACATGTGGCAGACCACATCAACATGGAAATGTGGTAGACCATGTCAGCAAGGACATGTAACAGGCCACGTCTACAAGGACATGTGGCAAACCATGTCTACAAGGACATGTGGTAGACCACGTCAGCAAGTACACATGGCATAATCATATGATGACAAGTGTCAAGAGGAAATTGTCTCATTCCATATCAACAAGTGACGTAAGCAAGTTACGTCACTCCAAAAGTTTTACTTCGGGAGTTTTACCACCAACACTTGCCCAAAGTCCCGAAGTCTCAAATGTCGAAGTCCCGAAGTGGACACGAGATGTCCAATCTGAAGATCACTTTGGGAGCATTCTCGACCGTCGATCTACTATAGTGGAAGGATAATGTAAAAGCAGTCTCCACCACTTATGACTTACTCTTCAGGTGATCACTCTGGAGGAAAACGGAGCCGGGTTTATTCGAAACCTACGAAGTCTCGAATGTTGAAGTCTCGAAGTGGACATGGGTCGTCTGATCTGAAGAACACTTTGGGTGTACACTCAACCGTTGATCATATAGAAATGTAAGGATCGAATATGACCATTGATCCAGTTCTATGATATAAATAAGAGTCGTCTGATCTTTTCAGCAAAATCTACTTCGGGAGATTTGAAAACTTGCGAAGTCTCGAAGACCGGAAGGGCAAAGTCCCGAAGTCCCTACAATTTGTCTATCTCATCGGGAGTTTGAATCATGACCATTGAATTGATAAGCACTCAAGAGCTTGTCTCACCTAGCGTCTAGTCAATGCCATTGGTCATATGGTAAAGAGATTTAAAAGGAAGAATGTAATGTGTCACTTAAATTGATAAGCCTGTGGTTCTACGCTAATGATCATATGAACATGGTTTGAANGAAGGAAAAGTGTAACCTCAGGGTGAGAAGCCTCAACAGCCGTCCGATCAAGAAATTGATCATGTTGATCATCTAATATTATGGTTGTCGGTCATATGAGTGATCATGGGCTTGAGGACTGTTGGAGGATCGTGATCGTTAGATTTGCAAGCTAGATCAACGACAGGGATGAATTGCGGAGAGAGAAATAATAATTAAACAACTCGCTAGTTCTAATCCTGTAATTGGTCTAGATCATCAGATCTCATAAACCCAAATATCGACGATTGTGATTGATCTAACAAACGATCAAATTAATTTGAATTAATTCGTGACCTTCAGATGCGCAATCACCAAATCAACGACAGGGATAGATTGCAGAGATCGAAAGGAGAATTAAACATCGTTCTATTTCAAATCCCTTAATTAGTCAGGACCATCATATCTTATAGCCTTGAAGATAAACGATTGTGGTTGACTCACCAACAACGCACAACTTCAAATTGTGGAGTTTTGGTGACGAGTTAAATCACTCACAATTTGTGGTTCCACAACCACCCTTGATCATGGATCTTCTTCAAGAGTCTTCATAACCATTGGATCATTTTAAAGTGGAAGGATAGGATAAGCAAGGCTAAAGGGTTGATAATTTGATTATCTAAATACCTGACAACCGTTGGATCACTTTTGAGTGGAAGGACAAGATAAACTGAAAATATGAGATCTCAATTATCCGAATACCCGTCAGTCGTCAGATCAAATCAAGTGGAAGGACACGATAAGTTGAAAGATCTAAGATCTCAATTATTCAAATTTTTGTCATCCGTTGGATCCTTAAGTGAAAAGATAAGGTAATCAAGGGTTGAGATCTGAGATCTCGATTCCCTGAATTCCCGTCATCCGTCGAATCACTTTAAAGTGGAAGCATAGGATAAGCAAAGGATGAGATCTCGATTACCCAAATACCTAAGAGCCGTTGGATTTAAACCAAGGCAAAGCAGCATCATAGACAGATCGAGTTGTCGATCTAAGTTCATGATAAAACGAACATCAACCATTTTGGGTCTAAAGATGTGAGGAGGTTACGCTCCGGAAAATCTCACTTCGAGAATTTTCAGTTTGAGATTTTAAATTCTCGAAGATCGGAGAGTTGAAGTCACTCTCAGCCATCGATCTAAGATACCCTTCAGATGCTACTCTGACTGTTAGATCAATGAGACAAATATGTGGCACATTGAGAGATCTACATCAGCAAACCACGTCAGCATGGACATGTGGCAGACCACATCAACATGGAAATGTGGTAGACCATGTCAGCAAGGACATGTAACAGGCCACGTCTACAAGGACATGTGGCAAACCATGTCTACAAGGACATGTGGTAGACCACGTCAGCAAGTACACATGGCATAATCATATGATGACAAGTGTCAAGAGGAAATTGTCTCATTCCATATCAACAAGTGACGTAAGCAAGTTACGTCACTCCAAAAGTTTTACTTCGGGAGTTTTACCACCAACACTTGCCCAAAGTCCCGAAGTCTCAAATGTCGAAGTCCCGAAGTGGACACGAGATGTCCAATCTGAAGATCACTTTGGGAGCATTCTCGACCGTCGATCTACTATAGTGGAAGGATAATGTAAAAGCAGTCTCCACCACTTATGACTTACTCTTCAGGTGATCACTCTGGAGGAAAACGGAGCCGGGTTTATTCGAAACCTACGAAGTCTCGAATGTTGAAGTCTCGAAGTGGACATGGGTCGTCTGATCTGAAGAACACTTTGGGTGTACACTCAACCGTTGATCATATAGAAATGTAAGGATCGAATATGACCATTGATCCAGTTCTATGATATAAATAAGAGTCGTCTGATCTTTTCAGCAAAATCTACTTCGGGAGATTTGAAAACTTGCGAAGTCTCGAAGACCGGAAGGGCAAAGTCCCGAAGTCCCTACAATTTGTCTATCTCATCGGGAGTTTGAATCATGACCATTGAATTGATAAGCACTCAAGAGCTTGTCTCACCTAGCGTCTAGTCAATGCCATTGGTCATATGGTAAAGAGATTTAAAAGGAAGAATGTAATGTGTCACTTAAATTGATAAGCCTGTGGTTCTACGCTAATGATCATATGAACATGGTTTGAAGGAAGCATCGATTTATGTAATCATAGAGATGAAGGAAATCGATCCATACCTATGATCGATTTATGAAAGTAAAGTGGATGCCAAGTTTAAATTTGAAGACTCGGAACGATGATCTCTAGTGGTCCCAAAGTTGTTGTAAATGGACAAGTTAGTTGTAACTTGTTGCACAATTCAACCCAATAACTTAAACAAGTTTTGAGAATAAACAAGTATAAATACAACCATAATTGGTTCACTTGGAGATGTGGCTTTTGGAGCGAATGAGGTGGATCTGGACCTGAGGTCTATGAATATCAGTAGGAAGAAGAAGTGAAGAAGGCACAGATATCAGAGGGAAGATAAAGAGAAGAAGGAACGAATTTCAGAGAGAAGATGAAGTGCGGTGATGAGCATTTATGGTATACCTCTAATCATGAGATAGAGTTGATTATATAATGGATCACTGCTACTAGAGTTGGTTGAACTACTATATGAAATCTAGTTGGATAGACTGTGTTCTATCAACAAGTTGGGTCTTGTGGCAAGCTGGGTCTTGCTTGAGAGTTGGTGCTCCTTACTTCAGTTGGTGCTGAAACAAAATAGTTGGTGCTGGGAAAATCCTTATTACTATATTCACATATATACATATAAATTATACAAAATCTTATACAAACATTTGGTATCTCTTGTGTCCATTGTGATTATGATTTGATTGTTCTTAATCTGTACAGTTATGTTTTAACTGCTAACTTGCAAGAAGAAAAGTTATAAAAGTCCACACACTAATTCACCCCCCCCCCCCTCTTAGTGTGGGTGATGTGTTCAACAATTGGTATCAAAGTGGGTTCCTTCAGCACAATTTAAACACTGGAAGGTAGATTCTGAAGAAATGGGTGGACAGATGGCTCTCTCCGCAATTGAATCTCCCTTACTTGATGGAACATATTATTCCTCATGGAGAGAAAATATGAAACAATATTTGAATTCAAGAGGATCTGAAGTTTGGAATTCAGTAGTAAGCAAGCCCTGGGACTTAACTACCTCAAAGAATCTATCCAAGATTACAGTCCAAAGAAGAGTAAGGAGGAACAATGAAGTGGCATTGAATATTCTTCTCAATGGATTATCAGATACCTTCAAGGAATCATAGGACTATGCACATTTGCCAAGGAATTATGGTTGAAGTTAGAAGAGATGTGTCAAATCAAAAGACAAGACATAGAAGACATTCCTATCAAGGATGAAGATGAAGACTCAACCATCAATAAAGGTAAAGACTCTCCACAATATTTCGATTGCAATAATGTTGATATTGAATCCTCCCCTGCAAGTAAAGAATAAGACTCAAATACAATAAAAGAATGTTTTATTGGCATTTATCCCATGGAATAAGTAGAAGAAGAACTATCAAAGACCAAACAAAAGTTTGATTGGAGTCTTTGTGAATACCGATATGACCATAATGATTCAGACTATAGCTATCTTTACGACTACACTAAAGAATTTCTTGAAAAGAGTCAAAATCATATCTTGGAAATAAAGGAAATGCTCAAGGACAATGAAAAGATAATACATGAGTAGGATGATCAGTTAGAAGAAAAAGAAGAGGAGATCGAGAAGCTGAAGAAATATATTAGTCAAGTAAAAGAAAAGAAGAAGGAAGATGATGAGCTTAGAAATCAAAAGAATATCCTGTAAATAAAATAAAAGCTAAAAAACAATGAAGAAATCATATATGAGAAAAAGACTCAGTTAGAAAACAAAGAAGAAGAAATCAAAAGATTGAAAACATAAGTTACTAATCTAACAAAAGAAAAGGAAGAGGAGATCGAGAGACTGAAAAATGAAATCAGTCAAGCAAAAGAAGAAGATAAGGAAGATGATGAACCAAGAAAAAACCTTGTAGAACTAAAAGAACTAAGGGAAAGCTATGTCAATCTTAAAATCAAACTTGAAGAAGCCAATAGAAGGGAGGAGGTAGTGAGGAACCAGTTGAACAAAAAGGAAGAATCTTGTCATAAGCTGGAAGCATAAGTTGTGAATCTTAGAAAGAAAGTTGAGAAGTCAAACATCCAAATCAAGTTCTTGAACAACTCCATGACCCTGAATGAGATATTGGATAATCAGAGATCACCAAATGACAAATCCAGTCTTGGATAAAACAAGGAAAAAATCAATACTCCTAAGAAACTTGATGCAGGTCCTTCATTTTTAAAAGGTGAAAACAGATCTGACATAGGTCCTTCATTTTTAAAGGATGAAGACAAGCCTGACACAACTCCTTCATTTGTAAAAAGTGAAAGTAGGTATGACTCAGGTTCTTCATGTTCAAGAAATAAAAGCAACACTACAAAATTTAGAATATCANGTGGCAAACCATGTCTACAAGGACATGTGGCAGACCATGTCAGCAAGTACACATGGCATAATCATATGATGACAAGTGTCAAGAGGAAATTGTCTCATTCCATATCAACAAGTGACGTAAGCAAGTTACGTCACTCCGAAAGTTTTACTTCGGGAGTTTTACCACCAACACTTGCCCAAAGTCCCGAAGTCTCAAATGTCGAAGTCCCAAAGTGGACACGAGATGTCCAATCTGAAGATCACTTTGGGAGCATTCTCTACCGTCGATCTACTATAGTGGAAGGATAATGTAAAAGCGGTCTCCACCACTTATGACTTAATCTTCAAGTGATCACTCTGGAGGAAAATGGAGCCGGGTTTATTCGAAACCTACGAAGTCTCGAATGTTGAAGTCTCGAAGTGGACATGGGTCGTCCGATCTGAAGAACACTTTGGGTGTACACTCAACCGTTGATCATATAGCAATGTAAGGATCGAATATGATCATTGATCCAGTTCTGTGATATAAATAAGAGTCGTCTGATCTTTTCAGCAAAATCTACTTCGGGAGATTTGAAAACTTGCGAAGTCTCGAAGACCGGAAGGGAAAAGTCCCGAAGTCCTGACAATTTGTCCATCTCATCGGGAGTTTGAATCATGACCATTGAATTGATAAGCACTCAAGAGCTTGTCTCACCTAGCATCTAGTCAATGCCATTGGTCATATGGTAAAGAGATTTAAAAGGAAGAATGTAATGTGTCACTTAAATTGATAAGCCTGTGGTTCTACGCTAATGATCATATGAACATGGTTTGAAGGAAGCATCGATTTATGTAATCATAGAGATGAAGGAAATCGATCCATACCTATGATCGATTTATGAAAGTAAAGTGGATGCCAAGTTTAAATTTGAAGACTCGGAACGATGATCTCTAGTGGTCCCAAAGTTGTTGTAAATGGACAAGTTAGTTGTAACTTGTTGCACAATTCAACCCAATAACTTAAACAAGTTTTGAGAATAAACAAGTATAAATACAACCATAATTGGTTCACTTGGAGATGTGGCTTTTGGAGCGAATGAGGTGGATCTGGACCTGAGGTCTATGAATATCAGTAGGAAGAAGAAGTGAAGAAGGCACAGATATCAGAGGGAAGATAAAGAGAAGAAGGAACGAATTTCAGAGAGAAGATGAAGTGCGGTGATGAGCATTTATGGTATACCTCTAATCATGAGATAGAGTTGATTATATAATGGATCACTGCTACTAGAGTTGGTTGAACTACTATATGAAATCTAGTTGGATAGACTGTGTTCTATCAACAAGTTGGGTCTTGTGGCAAGCTGGGTCTTGCTTGAGAGTTGGTGCTCCTTACTTCAGTTGGTGCTGAAACAAAATAGTTGGTGCTGGGAAAATCCTTATTACTATATTCACATATATACATATAAATTATACAAAATCTTATACAAACATTTGGTATCTCTTGTGTCCATTGTGATTATGATTTGATTGTTCTTAATCTGTACAGTTATGTTTTAACTGCTAACTTGCAAGAAGAAAAGTTATAAAAGTCCACACACTAATTCACCCCCCCCCCCCTCTTAGTGTGGGTGATGTGTTCAACAATTGGTATCAAAGTGGGTTCCTTCAGCACAATTTAAACACTGGAAGGTAGATTCTGAAGAAATGGGTGGACAGATGGCTCTCTCCGCAATTGAATCTCCCTTACTTGATGGAACATATTATTCCTCATGGAGAGAAAATATGAAACAATATTTGAATTCAAGAGGATCTGAAGTTTGGAATTCAGTAGTAAGCAAGCCCTGGGACTTAACTACCTCAAAGAATCTATCCAAGATTACAGTCCAAAGAAGAGTAAGGAGGAACAATGAAGTGGCATTGAATATTCTTCTCAATGGATTATCAGATACCTTCAAGGAATCATAGGACTATGCACATTTGCCAAGGAATTATGGTTGAAGTTAGAAGAGATGTGTCAAATCAAAAGACAAGACATAGAAGACATTCCTATCAAGGATGAAGATGAAGACTCAACCATCAATAAAGGTAAAGACTCTCCACAATATTTCGATTGCAATAATGTTGATATTGAATCCTCCCCTGCAAGTAAAGAATAAGACTCAAATACAATAAAAGAATGTTTTATTGGCATTTATCCCATGGAATAAGTAGAAGAAGAACTATCAAAGACCAAACAAAAGTTTGATTGGAGTCTTTGTGAATACCGATATGACCATAATGATTCAGACTATAGCTATCTTTACGACTACACTAAAGAATTTCTTGAAAAGAGTCAAAATCATATCTTGGAAATAAAGGAAATGCTCAAGGACAATGAAAAGATAATACATGAGTAGGATGATCAGTTAGAAGAAAAAGAAGAGGAGATCGAGAAGCTGAAGAAATATATTAGTCAAGTAAAAGAAAAGAAGAAGGAAGATGATGAGCTTAGAAATCAAAAGAATATCCTGTAAATAAAATAAAAGCTAAAAAACAATGAAGAAATCATATATGAGAAAAAGACTCAGTTAGAAAACAAAGAAGAAGAAATCAAAAGATTGAAAACATAAGTTACTAATCTAACAAAAGAAAAGGAAGAGGAGATCGAGAGACTGAAAAATGAAATCAGTCAAGCAAAAGAAGAAGATAAGGAAGATGATGAACCAAGAAAAAACCTTGTAGAACTAAAAGAACTAAGGGAAAGCTATGTCAATCTTAAAATCAAACTTGAAGAAGCCAATAGAAGGGAGGAGGTAGTGAGGAACCAGTTGAACAAAAAGGAAGAATCTTGTCATAAGCTGGAAGCATAAGTTGTGAATCTTAGAAAGAAAGTTGAGAAGTCAAACATCCAAATCAAGTTCTTGAACAACTCCATGACCCTGAATGAGATATTGGATAATCAGAGATCACCAAATGACAAATCCAGTCTTGGATAAAACAAGGAAAAAATCAATACTCCTAAGAAACTTGATGCAGGTCCTTCATTTTTAAAAGGTGAAAACAGATCTGACATAGGTCCTTCATTTTTAAAGGATGAAGACAAGCCTGACACAACTCCTTCATTTGTAAAAAGTGAAAGTAGGTATGACTCAGGTTCTTCATGTTCAAGAAATAAAAGCAACACTACAAAATTTAGAATATCA
>JZKD02S0705273.1:258563-269166 GCA_000966675.3 Picea glauca | reverse complement strand
GTTTCCTTATGAATCAGATGGCTACGATTTATTTCTCCTTTCGGGCTTTGGGAGTTTCAACTCTCAACTCTTTCTCCCTCCACTGGACTTCCACCCAAATTTGATGATCGGTCGACACATTACCCTCACATATCGAAGGTTGTGGTTCACTTCACCTCTTCGGGCTTTGGGAGTCTCAAATCTCAACTAAAATCCTAGAAGTGACTTTCCCCTACAGTCTCATATCTGTTGACATGTAACCCCTTGGTGATCAATGACCAGGATCCACTCTTCGAATATTTCTCTCTCTCCTAGTCTAAAAACTTTTGAAGTTGTAGATCTTGTGCCACATGTTCCTCTAGATGATGGATGGTCCCTAATCACTTCAGGACTTCGGGCCTTTGGAAATTCCGCTCTCCTATGCACACAAAGGGTTAAGGCCCGTTCTCTTTACCTGGATCAAATGACTATCGATTATTTGCGCTCATATCTGACAGATGGATCTGTCCTCCTCCTCGTTCGTTCATTCTTCATCCTGGACCCCAATCGGATGGTCCAGATATCTTCCTGTAGGCAATCTGACAATTGTTGTCACTCCTCCTCCCAATCTTCTTTGTTCTCCTAGAATTGGGAAATTTTCTATGTGTTCAAAGGGTTCGGTCTTTGAACCTCCTCCTACGAAACCGGTTAAAAGGGTCCTAACTCCGCTTTTCCTCCTGAGCTTTGACAACAAATATTGTCTTCAACTCTGGTGCACACTTGTACTATGTGTGTAAAATTTCACTACTCATCCCGATCGTGTGAATCTTGGAATAATTCCACTTCTGCACGCACTCCTTGCACTGTCTCTCTTGAGATTTTACTTATTAATGTTCTAATATTTCAGTCCCTTTACTCCTCAAAGGGATTCTTGTTCCTTCTCGACAAATTTTTCTCAATGCACACTTGCAGAGCTTATAGAGTGTTCAACAACTCTGTGAGTATCTTCCTCTGATACTCTTCTCTTTGAACTAGACAAATAGTTCTCCTTGTGCACACTTGCACCTTCTCGATGCCCGCCTGGAAGAGATCTATAGAATTATCAGTTACTCTGTCTCTTTGTGCTTCCCCTGCACAATTTCTCCTCTAAGGTATTCAACAACCTAGAGGATTCCCCTGAGTTTCTACCACTCCGGTGCACCCCCCTAGAATGTTCTTTTTTGACTCCACAAAGTCTGGATGTTCACTCCTTGCACACGCTACGAAACCTCTAATGTTTTGTTGTGCACTTGTTGTACAGCCTAAGAACCCAGAACAATATTTTAAACTCAACAAGGATAGACAAATATATTTTCCTACTGCAGATGAAACCTATCATGCATCTACATCATACATAAACACATATAGATAATCATTCATCAGATACACATAAAGACATACAAAAATTTCATATGCAGGAAAACTTGTTTTCTTTGTATTAAGATGAATGTCTGATTACAATATGTGTAGGCTGGACTATAAAAAAGTCTCAACTCTCTCAAGCTCCCTCAAATAACTATTCTATCTCATATTTCCTCCTCTTAGGATTTCTAAATAACTTGCAGCTACCTCCTATTCAATAACAATACCCCTCCAACAGCCTCATTTGGGCATGCAATACCTCTACTTACACAAGAAGGTTCCTAGGGTTACCTTTGACTACCTATCTTCTCGAAAGAATCTAACTACCCCTTAAGCACCATTACATTAAAGTCTAGGAGTGAAATTCCCAGATCACTCGCGATCATTTTCTCCCAAGCATTTTGATCTTCTTCAGTTTTCAATCAGTTCAAAAAAAGATTTGCAGGAAAACGTTGGTGTTGAGATTCTGAATTGATTTAAAGGCATGCTAAGTCACTGAGTTATCTCTCCACGTGTTCTTGTTGATGATGCTCTTGCATCATTAATCTTGTTGTGGCACCACTTATAGTTAAATCTAGGTTTTCTGATTATGCAACTGCAATAAACGTTAACCCTTGTGTTCGGGCACTTTTGGTGAATAATTTGACCTAATTCTTTGACATCCTAGTGCTCCCTAGCCTAGGACACCTCTTGGTACCCTCAACTAGAAAAAACATCAAGTTTGAATTTTTGGTCAGAGTAAAAGTTAAATTTTGATTGGTCAAATTCAAATTCAAAGGTTGAATTTTGGTCAAATTGATTTTGTAGTGAAAGTTCAAATTCTAGAGTTTCTAGATTGTTCTAAACATTGAATATTTCGATTCTATTTCTAATCTCTTCTTGTCAATATGATATTTAGTTTTAGATTGGAAGACAAGATAGACAATTCTACAAGACTTCAAAGGTATGAACTTGTATATGCTATCCAAGTTATATCATCTAGAAAAACATGATTTTGTTTGCAGGGAAAGTAATAGAGACCTTGTCCAACCTATAATCTTAAATTCAATGCATTTAAAATAACAAGTGCACCCTCCATAGAAAGTGAGGCTTCAGGTTCCAGGTTTGATTAAATTGTTAAATCTGCAAATTTGTATATATCAAGGGTGATAGTTTCTACATTACAAATTGAGAAAGTAGTCTTTGAAAGGTTTTATTATTGCTAAGTACAATAAATACTTGACTGCATATGAATACCATTGATATAGATGCCTATTGTACTTGTTTGAAATATGAACTAACATATCCTCTAAATAGATATTTCGTGTTTTCTCTTGTTGTTATTGTTCTGGGCAGGTAACCTTGTGAAATATGTTTTATGAACAATCAAACATATAGAAACAAACTTAAAGAGACTCAGAGGAGTTTGACTCAAAGAAAGTTAGGAATCAAAAGGAAACCAAAACACGCTTGTGAAACTTTGTAGAAAGCCAAGAAATATGCAGTAGACAAAAGCATGGAATCTCTCAGATGGAGGGATGATTCAGGTGGATATAGGTGGCTACCCACCTCTTCCAAATTCCAAATGGCTCATCTTGATAGTTTTCAGTTTGGCACGTTTCTCTGTAATGGGGACATTTCTTTGTAATTGTTGGTTCTAAACTTTTGGGGTTTTCCTGAGGCCCTACACAACATCCACATGGATATTGGTGGTCGCCCACCTATTCCAACTATCTTATTTTGGAATTTTTCATGTTAGTATATATTTCTGCACTTCCAAGGCCGTTTTGGGGCCCTAAACAATGTTTTTTAGCTTTCCATAGTCAAACTATAGACAGAGTCAGAGTTTGATGGCATAATGCGTATTTCTCAAAAATACCTTTCCAATGGGCTATCATGCACCTAAAACAAAGATCGTATGCAAACATTGTGGCCCCGATAAGTTGATGTACTAACTTACCCCAACATGGCCCACATGACATTTGGCATTTCATCTCCTAAGGTTAAGTTTTTGGATGTCTAGGGTTTTGGAATTCATGTTTATCATAAAAAGGTCTTCAGAGCCTCATTGTAATTGTCTTCTTGCGAATGAGCGTATACATCACATCTCTTCTCAGATATAAAGCTTCCACCATTCTAGTGAGTCTTGCATGCTATATTTTTACAGACTCTGTACATTTATTTCATTAAGAAAATCATGTATTTTTGCATTTCTCTATTTCTGGAAATTTTTATGTGTATTTCACTGTAATATCTCTACTTTCATTCCATTCCAAAAATAATCCATATCAAGGGAGCTGATCGCAAAGTTCCAAAAGAAGAGCATGCATATTGCTCATTTAGGCATGAAGTTGGGATTAGAAGGGAGATAATCCCTAACAATATGATCCATTAAAGAATCCATGAAGTATATTTCCATGTTCTTCATTGGAAGTAGAATTCATGATAAGAGACATGTGTTTAGATTGACTCTAGAAGAAGTCTTGTTCGAAACGAAGCCTTGAATATCCTTGGTTGTCCATATACATTTATGTTTCTATGGCAGAAGGAAAAAGTTGGATCCTTTAGGAAAGAAGGGAATGTAATATATTGAAGATTCCATGGAGTCCAACATTAAAGAGAAACATGAGGAATAACATGAATATTCCAAGAAATAAAGAACATTCAGAACAACCAATTGAACCAGTTTGAACCCACTAGAAGCAGGCAAACATAAGGAATGGAAGGAATTTGCGATGAAGAACAATGTATGTGAGAAATTGTGAAAATGACTTAAGAATGGAGAGATAAAAGGTGAGACTCAAGGCTAGAGGGTTCTCCCAGAAGGAGGGAGAATACTATGATGATATCTTGTTCTAGTAACTAGACATACCTATACCTGAGCCCTTATATCTCTTGTAGTATCCATGGGTTGGAGTTTACATCAGATGCATGTAAATATTGTTCTTCTTAGCAGAGTAATTGAAGGAGAAGCATATAAAACAACCTCAAGGTTTTGAGGTATACCAGAAAGAGACCCATGTATAAAGATATAAGAATACCTTGTATGGATTCATGCAACCCGGTGCAGAGCCTATCATGTACAATAGAAGCATGGTGAAAACATCCTATGAAAGAGGAAGTGTATTGAAATGAGTCTTCAAAATTCTTGGATGATGGATTGAAAATATATAGAAAACTCCCATGATGACAGATCTAAAGAATATGAGAGACTCTAATCTAGTAGACCTATCTCTTTATCGACAATTGATTGGCTCGTTAATGTATTTGGAGAATAATTAGCTAGATATTTTCCTTGTGATATGTTTGAGTTATGATATATAGCTGCATGGATTTATTGATTCAGATTGGGAAGGGAGTGTAGATGAAAAAAGACGTCTACTTGGATATGTTTCAGTTTGAGATTTTCCATGATGTCATGGGATAGTAGGAAACAAAATTATGTTGCACTCAAACACTACAGAAGAAAAGTATATTGCAACTTGTCATGCTTATACAGAAGAAGTGTGGTTCCATAAGTTGGTTGATGTATTGTTTGATCAGGTGTTGGATTCGACGATGATATATTGTGATAATCAAAGATGTGTGAAGCTTTCAAATATCCCAGTGTTTCATGACAAGTCAAAGCACATTGAGATCTACTATTATTTTCTCCATGATAGATTCCATAGGGGAGAAGTGGTTCTCCAATATATCTTCACAGGTGAGAAAATAACATATATTTTGGAAAATCCTATGTCCAAGATGAAAATATTTCATACTTAAGGGAAAATCTAGTACTCATGGAGATGACTTCCTTATTGGAAAAGGAAGAGATTACTCCCAGGTTGGGAGGGAGTACTGATATGTTATTGATTTATGGGCATTCATTTTTCAGTTCGAAAGATGATCTAAGTTGGGTAGTCACCTTCCAGTCCAAAAAATGGCCTAATATTTCTGACGGACATGCATTTTTCAGTTCGGAAAATGGTCCAGATCGGACAGTCTTTTTCATAATGAAAATGGTCTGATAGATTGTTGATGTACCATAGACAATGATTCCCCTTGTGGCCAGTATGGGGGAATGGTCTAGGATGATCATTCTTCTTGGAAGTCACTATGATCAGTGGTCAATAAAAATGGTCTTCCCCTCTGGGAAATCATTCTTTTGAAGTTTATAATTGTGAGAATCTTCTAAGAATGGTCCATTATAGGAGGTTGGTGCAGTACGATCATTTACATTAGGAAATGGTCTTGACAGTCATTCCCTAGGGAAAAATAATTCTCTCCAGGTTACATTATCATTAGTTCCATAAGAATGGTCCAGTTAGGTGAATGGTCTAGGTTCAATAATCAAGGAAAAACATTCCCTAGGGTAGACTCATCCTCTCCAGTTTTCACTGTGATTAGTGCAGGAGGAATGGCCCAATTAGGTGAATGGTCTAGGTTCATAAATAAAGGACAATTATTATTCTATTCTTGGGAAGAATAGTCTAGATATCCCATGGTTGATGTTTTTACTTTTCGAGGGCAGACGCTCTTCCAGATCTCTTAGATTTGAGTGGAGGAATGTCCCAGATGACTCAATTTGTATCATTATACTATTATGAAAGTTGATAATGGTCCAGGAAGGACATATTGTCGGTGGACAGAAATCCTCCCTATGGAAGATGTTCCAGGTTGAAATATTGGCGGTAGACAGACATTATTCCTTTGGAGAATGGTCCAGGTTGACAGACTATTGATACACCATGGGAAACTATTCTTCTGGGACGTATGTCCAGATTAGAAGAATGGTTTGTATCCTTGAGTTCACAATAGTGACTAGAGTGGAGAAATTAGTATAGGACATACATTCCCCTGAGTTCACGGTAGTGGTTGTAGAGAAATATGGTCTATGACATTCATTATTCTAGGACGTATGTCCAGATTAGAAGAATGGTCCTTGTAGACTGTGGTGTGGCTTTCAACATCTATTGGAAAATTTCTTCTTCTAGGAAATATGTCTGGATTAGAGGAATGGTCCTTGTATCACTCTATGGAGTGAGTGACTTATTTAGCATCATGCATGTTTACTAAGATGGAGTATAGATTCAAGAGATGATGCAGTTGACGCTATCAGATGATACTAATAATGATAATGTTTCTCATGAGTTTATCTACATGATCATGAGATAACATGTGTGGATGTGATGATGTTATCGATTGAATGGTATAATTTTTCTCAATAACATTGCCTTTAATACCTCCCTATATAGGAGGGAGTGTTGATATTATGGTAGTTGCAGGAGGTATTAACCTCTACGTGTAACCTTTGATGAGACTAGAATATTCTGGGAAGCAAGATAAACCCTTAAAAGTTGGATAATAACCTTATAAGGCAAGTCAAATCAAGATAATAATTTATATTAAATTATTATCCTCCAGAAGTACAAGTCGGCCCAGTTAGGTCACTTGGAAGACTATAAATAAAAGGGTGCTAGACCTCATTTGACACACACTCTTACAAATCACACAAACTAGTGGTGCACAAGTTTTGGATTGCAACTGCAACTACTACAACTAGGGTTTTTGTCTTTGGTTATGGTTTGGACTTTCTACCTTGGTTATGGTTTGGAATCTCTTCTTGGTGCACTAGATTTGGAGAGAAGTATGATACCTTGGTTGGCTATTGGTTCTAAGGGTTTTCTTCTAGAATTATTCTATCTTTCAAGGTTAATGTGTTTGGGGGTGGCTTCATCCTATGGTTGGGTGAAAATATTTATATATTGTCTATGGGAAAATGAGCACATCTCTTTATTTCTAACATGTATATGGAGATGAAATGGAGAGTGTTGGAGGAGGTGAAAGGAGGGGGAAATGTAAGATGAAAATGGACTAAGTGTTGCACATGAAAGAACAGGGGAAGAAGAGGGGAGGAGGAGCACAAAACTTAGAAAAAATTCCTCATCAATTATTTAAATCTCTTCTTGCAATATCTTTGTCGAGGAATTAGACAAAACTATGAGTATCTTGGGAATACTAACTCAAATTTTTATTCTATAAAATACATGACGAAGATGAGACTAAGGGATATTCCATGAAATTATGAATATACACAAATTCCTCTTTTTTATATTATTATTATTATTCCAAAGAGGGGAAAATTAAAGTGATCATTTTTTTTATCAACAACTAACTCCAACTACGGGACAGTGACCCTCTGTGGGTTGATGAGAACACCAGAATCAGACCAAATTCCTTTTTCATTAAGATGCAGATTCATATTCAAATATTATATCCATATACAAACTTATTTATTATTCAAAACTTTGAATGAAGAAACAAACTATGTACAAACAAGATCTACCTACCCTAACATAATTAGATAAAAGGGGTACGTTTCAAGTGTAAATGGATTTCCAATGCATCTATTCAAGAATCCAATAGATCTATGCAATGAATTCCAAAATTGGGGAACATATCGAGGCTATTATCAAAGAGCCAAGGGCATTCCCAAAGTGTACTGAAGTAAAAATGAGATAAATGTGTCCAAAATCCAAATGCATTTCTTTACCAACAAGCGTTGGAACCAAGATTCAATCAAATCAACATTTATTCGTTCATGAGTGGTGTAATATTTGGTCGGATGAGAAGTTTTCCATTTGAAAAAAAAAATCATCTTTCTTCTTATCCCCAACCACATCCAAGATTTTTGATTCATTGGCAATGTCTTGAAATAATTCTTCCTTTATGCAATGAAAATATTTCTCATCATTTTTCTCAAGATTAATTTATTCAACCAAATCTTCTTGCTGCCAATATTCTTGTGAATTTTCATCATTAAGATGTGACCATTGCAAACTTGTTGCAACATTTTATACATGACCATGTTGACTAAATTTTTTTTCTTCATTTGGTGAAGACTCCTCAATTTCATTCTCAAACTTGATTCCTGGAAGATCCTCATATGGAGTATATGAGAAGCTAAAATCTTTCACTTGCAAATTGGAATTCTTATTTTCAGTTTCAGTAGTATAACTTGATTCAGAAAAAATTTCCAATCTTTGATTTGGTTTTTGTTCCAAATAAATCACTTCATTGTCTTGTGTCCATATTGGAGAGGGTGGGTGGGAAACAACATTGAAGACACATGAAAGGGAATATGGGTGCACTCTTGGGATGAAATATTCAACAAATGAAGTTTCCAACACATCCCAACTGGTAATGGTCCTAGGAAGCAATGAAAAGAACCATTCACGAGCATTCATATGCAGAGTTTGTGCAAATGATCGACATGTAATATTATCTTTAGGGTATTGAATACATTGCATGTACTTTGGAATTTAAAAAAATGTTTCTCTGCATCCTCTAATGTATTCTCGAAGAATGTGGGAAATTTTTTAATAGAAATGTTTGGCATTTGAAAATCTACTTCTTGCATATTTAAAGGGATTCTATGTAGCCACTTCCTTCTTTGGGTACATCTCCTTTTCTTTGTTTCTTGAAATTCCATTGATGGGCTTCGTGGAGAAGTTAAATAATCATCATGACATGAATGAAAGTCTTTAGTGGAGTCTCCATGATGATTTTCTTGAGATTTGGGAATCTTTTTGATGGAGTTGCTAGGGAATTCAAGAGTTATTTCAATGGAGATTTTGTCCCCCTGAATCTTTGATGCCCCTTGGATCTTAAAATATTATAATATTTGAGTTATTCCCAAAGATCCATGCGAATTATATTTGAGGTCATTCAAATATCTCTGAATAATTTATTTATAAATCCCATGCATCTAGAAAAAATAGTAGTCCTCTTGAATATCCTTTTTGAAACTTTAAACCATGGAGACTCTAGTTCCTCAATTATATCTAAAAAAAGCCTCATAAACCTTGAAAATAAATCGCTCCCCAATATGGTCGTAAAAAATGTTGGTGTTCATATTGTTTAAGATCTCAACAACAAACACACGAGGATATAATACCCCAACGTTTTAAAGAGGTGGCACTCCTCTATGTTTATCTAAAATATGTGGCTAATGTTCTTGGATTGAACTATCAAATGGAATAATGCTGAATAGAAAACCCCAAATCCTTTATTTCTTTAGTTTTCATATAAAATGGTTCTTGATAACCAGATTGCTTCTTAAGTGCAACATTTGCTTGGAAATGGACCAAGCAACTTCTTAACAGTAAAAAGATAAAGATAGGATTCAATATCAAAATAAATATATGCTTATATTAAATATACCATCTCTATGAAACACACATAAGCATAAGATGCAACCACATTTTATCACAAGAAAAAGAGTGAAATGGTGTTGATCACTTTAGAGAACTTTAGATGAGTATTTCATTTAAAATTGAAAAAGAATATGATGGGCACACTCCAAAAATATCATACCTAGAAATCCCAAAGTCTGAGAAATCATTAAATTTATACCTCGAAATAGTTTTTTGTGGAGTTTAATACACAAAATATTTTCACATTACCAAGCATTTTAGTAAACCTATTGACTAGTGCTAAGAAACAAATCCCACCAAATTGTTACAGAATATTTCCCCTGCTGATAGGTGAAACTTCCCTTCGATTTCCAAACCCCTATAACAATATATATACACTACAAATGGACACTAACATCCCTTTAAACTCATTTTAACCAATTAGAAAGAAATAAGGAGAAAGGGCATGATGTACCTTGTTACAAAGTTTTTCCTCATTGCTTCCAATCCATGAGCTTGATTTTCAAACCCCATGGCGCAACTTAATACTTGCAATAGGAAGAAAAGAGAAAAAATATCTCCTACTCTAGTGTCAGACAATTGGCTTAGGTTGAAGGATAGTTGGTATGGATTGTTGGTTTTCATTGATGTCAACTATTGGAGAGTGATATTGTAGATTGATTCCAACCCTTAGTGATTGATGTCAACCCTTGGAGAAAGTCCGTTAGCGAATTTCGGTAGCACAAAGGTTTGGGTAATGGACCCAAGGTTGTTTAATGTAAAATGGTATGAGTTTTAATATATTTGAAGGAAATACTATTATATATGGATATTAAATTTCATTCCATTTCTAGTGGTATGTGGAATGTCACATAACTCCTCACGATTAGAGAGTTATGGCCATGCGAAGTTGGAGAACCCAGGTTTGGGTAATGGACCCAAGTTTGTTTGATGGATAATGGTATGTGTTTTGACATATTTGAAGGAAATACCATTCTATATGAATAGTACATGTCATTGCATTTCCATTGGTATGTGTAACGTCACATAACTCTTCACGGTTTGAGAGTTATGGCCTTACGAAGTTG
>JZKD02S0705273.1:205678-224666 GCA_000966675.3 Picea glauca | reverse complement strand
CCCATTGTATACCCCCATTATGGTCATAACATATCAACCCTTAACCCTTAAAATTCAATAAAAAAATTTAATCCTCATACCATTAACTATAAACCTAACCATTATCTTTTATCTGAACTCTCAACCTTGGCACCATAAGCATTGGTCTTGTATCCAAAATTGTAAATTTCAATCCTTACCAATAATCCCAAACCCCTATATCTAAATAATTAATTCCTAATATGTTTTAACCCTTTGAGTTTTATTATAACCGTAAATTTTTAATCCTTAACAAAAAACCATAATACCTTAAACCCTACAAAATTACACCTCAAGCAATGTTATAAACTAAAAAAAATCCTTGATCCATTAACATTCAATCCTTATCCATTAACTCTTAAACATAAACCCTTAACCCTCAATGTTTAACACTAAAAATACTTAACATGAAATACTATCATGTCCTAAAACTTTATCTCTAAACCATTAACACCTAAATTAACTATAAGTGTTATCCTTTGACCCTAACCCCTAATATTTAGTCTTTAGTGATCAATTATAATCTGTTGAATTATTGAGAGGGTTGTGTGAATCAGTAATATATATTTTTAATCTTTTTAACCATAGCATGTAAGTTTTATTTATCTTTATTATCGATATAACATTATCATTCAATAAGTGCAGAGTAAATAAACCATAAAAAATGAAAAATCACACACATGCACAATACACAAGTATTTTTATGTGGAAACCCAATGCGGGAGAAAAAAACATAATGTTTTTTCTTATATGTCTTTAATAATTACATCATTGGAAGCACCAACTTTCTTTGTTCTCTAGCTGCAAATGGAAGGAGGCTCTGACCCCATATATTTTCAGGCTACAACTCCCCAATTCTTTGGATACAACCAGAAGGAGGATACAACCCCCTATGTTTTCTTGCTACAACCGGAAGGTGGCTACAACCAACTATCCTTACCCCGTCCTACCACCATGAAATATAAGTAAAATGATAAAACCATTGCCACACTATCACTGCGAGATATACTAGTGTAAACATGGACCACTCTGTGCCAACAACATGTAACCAACCTGTGCCACTATCATGTATCCAACCTATACCTATACTCATCCTGTACCAACAAAACCAACATGTACTTGACCTATATATGTTACAGCTCACATATGTACATGACCTTTCTATAATGCAGCCCACATATGTATTCGACCTTTCTATATTGTATCCTATGTATGCCTTCTGGAAAAAAAACTGCGGTTTTCTCTTTCCTGAAAAATTATGAACCTTTTCTACCTCTGTCACAACAACCTATGACCTATCATTATGTCCATACTATATTTTTTCCCTATGCATACATCCTCATACTTATCCCTTAATCAAGTGCATTTATATCTCTCTAGTCATGTGCCATACAAGTGTGTATAATCATGAACAAGTATAATGACCCTCACATGGACTAGAAATCAAACCCTTACCGATATAAAATCCATCAATACATCAACAACTTCACAAATACAAGCTCTCAACCATGTACCACAAAAACCTTTAACCATATGCCAAGAAATACAAGACATGCCTCAACACTAACACGATGTACCAATGATAAATATTAATTATACCAACATTGTCTTTTTGTAGATGGACTTATACAGTAAGTTACTTGTATTCAATAGTGTCTCTAGGGGAAATAATCGAACCCCCATAACCATTTCTCATGTAGAAAAAAAAATCCAACTACTCATAGAAATAAGGCATACCTTTTGAACTTGTAGATAGATCTGTTGTACCTGATCACTATAGACCTTCATGGGAGCTTGCTTTCAGACTTTAGAGACCTAACATATTTATATTCTCAAGTTTTTATGGATTTTCCTTTATGTACATGCCCTATTATACTACCACCCCACGTACATACGTGCCCTTCTCCACTGCAACTCGCATACACATAAAAAACTAGGGTTTTTTCAATATTTTTTGTAATTTCAAAACTTTGGTTGTCAACCTTTCGTGCTACCTCACACTTGTGTAACTTAAGATTTATCAATGAATACCTAAAATAAACCTTACACAATAATATATATTCAATGTTCTCAATAGGTGCTAATAGGATAGCCTTTCTCTCTTATTTATAATTCCATGTAGCTTCCTCAAGGGGTTACCTTCTAACCAACTTAACCCAATTTCCTTCTTTTAGGGATAACCCACTTCTAACCACTTGTCCACTTCTAACCTACTTTGATAGAAATATTAAATTCTCCACTTCTAGTTGAAACTAAATTATTTTTAATTATTTTTTTATTGCAACAACTTAACCCATGATTAACTCCTAGTTTAACCCACTTGACTAGTCAACCTTTTCTAGGATCTTCTAGAATAATTTGAATTCTTTGACCTCCTAGATAACTCATGAGGGTTTTCCAACTTCACAAGGTCATAATTCTCTAACCGTGAGGAATTATGTGACGTTCCACATATCACCGTAAATGGCATGACATGTACTATCCATCTAGAATATTTTTACCTGAAAATATATTAATATCCATACCATTATACATAAATCAAACAGAATTCCTTTAACCATACTATTGGGGATACCAAAATTTTCTACCGGAATTGCTTCAAGGGTTGACATCAATGACAACCAACCCAATTATTAAACAATATCCCCCTTTGGCATTGATGGTAACACTATGATGAAACACTGAATTCACATCACTCATTCTCCCCTTGTGACCATCGCTCCCCTGGAAACATGCCTACGTTCTCTCTCTCCAAGCATCTAAATCTTGGACCATTCATTCGATAAATCTCTCCCCCTTTGAAAAAAATGGTAAATATAACTTCCTATCGGGGTTGATCCCCCTAATTGAATTGTCCTTGGGGCTGATCCCCCTGACTTAACACTTCCTGAAACTTCTCCCCAAAACTAAATTGTTCTCTTTTTGGTGTTTCCTTGTGTAAATATAAGACATATAAGATAATCATTCAAAATCATTCATTTTGGAGTAGAAATTACTCTGAGTCTTTGTCCAAGATAGTCAAAGGGTTCTCTTGGAAGTAGTTTTGTAAAGATATATGCAACCTGTTCTTTTGTTCCTACATATTCAACTATGATG
This sequence comes from Picea glauca, assembly GCA_000966675.3. Lineage (NCBI taxonomy): Eukaryota > Viridiplantae > Streptophyta > Pinopsida > Pinales > Pinaceae > Picea > Picea glauca. The sequence goes on along the minus strand of JZKD02S0705273.1, from coordinate 221,552 downwards.
TTCTTCTCTACAACCTATTATCGTAGAAAGTGATACTTGATTGGAATGTTCTTCGTCTTGGACTGCATCACTATATTCTTTGATATATTGATGGATCTTGTATTATCACAAGATATTGGAATGGGATCATCATACTCAACCTGTCTATTTTTCATAGTTGTTTTCATCCATAGAACCTATGTACAACATGTTATTGTTGCAATACACTCTGCTTCGATTGTAGACAATGATACTGAAGATTGTTTCTTGCTTATCCAAGATACCAAAAACTCACCCAAGTAGAACGTTGCTCCACTTGTGATTCTTCGGTGATCAATGAAACCTTCCCAATCTACATCTATGTAGGTAATAAGTGATAAATCCTTTCCTTTTGGATACCATACTCCAAACTCTTTTGTATCCTTGAGATATCTGAATATCCTCTTCACTACTAGAACATGTGATTCCTTTGGTGTTGCTTGAAATTGTGCCACTTTCCCAACTTCTTGCATTACATATGTTTTGGATGTTTTTATGTAAAGTAAGTTTCTATTCATTGACAAGTACTACCTATGATATGTAGACTTTGAATCACCATATTTACTTAATTTGCAACTGGTTTGCATAGGAGTATTGACTAGTTTGCAATATTCCATTCTGAACCTTTTTAGCATTTCTTTGATATGCTTGGTTTGAGAAATAAAAATGCCTTGGTTTCTTTGACATATCTGAAGACCCATAAAGAAGGATAGTTCTCCAAGTAATGACATTTCAAATTCATTATGCATATCCTTTGCAAATTTATATCTTAACCTATCATCATCACTTCCAAAAATAATATCATCAACATAAACTTCAATTAACAAAATATTGTCTTGAGTTACCTTGATGTAGAGGTTGTTGTTTGCATTTCCTTTTCTGAACCCTTGTTGTTGTAGATATATGTCCAATCTAAAATACCATGATTTGGGGGCCTATTTTAGACCATACAAGGCCTTCTTCAACCTACACACATAATCTTCATTATTTGATAACTGAAATCCTTCTGGTTGATCAATGTAGACTTCTTCGTCAAGTTCCCCATTTTGAAAGGCTAATTTCAAGTCCATCAAATACACTTTAATATTATTGGAGCATGCATAAGCTATGATCAATTTGATTGCTTCCATTCTGGTAACTAGGGAAAACATCTCTTCAAATTAAATACCTTCAACTTGTGTGTATCCTTTACATACAAATGTATATTTGTTCCTGGTGACTTGTCCATCTTCATTCAATTTATTTCTGAAGACCCACTTTGTGTTGATCACATTCTTGTACCTTGGTCTTGGAACCAATTACCGAGTTTCATTCTTCTCTATTTGATCCAACTCTTCATTTATGGCCTTTTTCTAGAATTCATCCTTGTTGGCTTCTTCAAAACTGCTTGGTTCAATCGAAGATAAGAGATCTAGGTGCAATTGTTCTAGTGAAAAAATTCTTCTTCTAGTCTCAATTCCTGCATATTTGTTCCCAGTAATATAATCTAAAGGATGATTCTTCTATATTCATTTTCTAGGTGTCTTTGGAGTTACTTGTTGTACTTACTCTTCTACTTCTATCTGATCTTCTTCATCTTCCCCTTATGTTGCTTCTTCTTCGTAAACATGTTCCACTGACTCCTTTTTGTCTTCCTTTAATTTCCATCCACCTGTCTCATCAACCGTTGCTTTGATCCTTTCCATAAAAATTTTGAGCCTTAGATTGTAACACTTGTATGCTTTCCTTATACTCGAGTAACCAAAAAGTATGCATTTTCCATGTTGTTCCTGAGATTAAAATTAAGGCTCAAAGAGTAATGTCAGGCATCAAGAATGTTTAAAAAGAGTGTTTTTTTACCTTTAGTTATATAAGAAAAACCCTTAAATTAAATTAATAATAGGACAGTATAGAGGCTGTATTTCGTTGTCTGAGTCACAATTATAATATCAAATGGTGTGGGAGAAACTTACAAAATTGTTAAACAAAGCTAGGAATCCATGGCAGATGAGTCTCACCATGTTTGCGGTAGAAGAAAGTAAAGAGTGCACTCTTGAACATGATATAAGATGCAGTAATTCAAATAACTTGCAGGTCTTGTATTACTTACAACAATTACAGAGGAAAAACTACTTAGTTAATGAATTACTGAGATAATATGATTACAGTAGTCATGATACTAAATTTGAATCAATCCCTTAACAGGAAATTACATAAGGAAATTCAGAGATATGAAAATACAGGAGAAACACATAACTCAAACTGAACAGAATTTTGAATCTATGTCTGCACTTGTATTAATACTCACAAATGAGAGTTTTATCTATTACATATGACAATAAGAAACCCTTGGTAGATCTTGAATCTATTTATTTATACAAAATTGTCACAACTCAAAATGGTTGGACTTCTTATAATTAAAAATAAGAAATATTTGAAATAAGAAAACAATGCATAGAGAATGATGAGCTTCATTGGAAATATATTCTATCTCTTTGTCTGCTGGCAGGAATGCTTCCTCTCCTCATTCATTTAGGTCAGACACATCTGTCTTCTGGTCTTCTTAGAAATTCGGCATAATATCTTAGTCGTCGTATTTCTATTGCCATCTATCCCTCCAACCATGTTCATTAATGCAATGAAATTTTCTTACCTGCTCACAATTGTGCTTGCTTTTCCATGCTCGATGCATTGGTTTCATCTATCTAAAAATTCCACCACCAGCTTTGATGGCTCAATTGTTCATTCACCTCGAAAGTATATAATTTCCTTTACACTTGAGGTAGCCTTTATTGGATTATTTTCACTTCTTAAGCTAAGGCATGGAACTGTGAACTTGGGTTCACTAGCCATTTATTTATTTTAAGAAGGTCAATTAGGATCATTTCCTAAATGGCTTCCACAGTTTCCTCTTTTCTCTTTCTAGAATTATGTTGGTTCATTTCAATATCGATTTTCCCCAAGGCCTCTGCAATACTGCTTCCCTCAAAATAAATTAGTTTTTTGTCTAAGGATGATATCACTTATTAAAAAGCATCCTTCACCTCCAGGGATAATCTCTTGCTCTCTACCATATTTGTTTCCCACACCTTCAGGGCCATATCACCTCTTATTTGTTCAGAAGGGGAAAGCTGAGGAAAATTAGGGACATTATATTTTTGTGCCAATATGATGGCTTCTTGAAAATTATCTCGGGCTGAGAGAGATTCTCTTTCCTTAATATAGACATCATTTAGAGCAATTTCTACTACCTGGTAGCACTTTTGGATGGAATCAACCTTCATAAAAATATCCTTCTGGACCATTTCCAGTTTTTTGTCTATTTCCAGTGCTTGAGTCTGGAAGAATGAAATATCTACTGATGTACCTTCAATCAGGTCTAATCTAGCTTGCAATTTCCTTATTAACTCATCATGTTGAGTGACCAATCCTTTGTTGGCCTATGAATTTTGATGGAGCTCCTTGAGGTTATCCCACAGTTGTTGTATTTGATGTCGGTCATAAGCTCTGATTTGTTCAAAGTCTTGGCTCATCTTATTCTTTACATTCTGTTCCATGGTCAATATTTGATCTTGCAACTGCCCCACCCATAAGTTGTTATGTCTTAGTTTCTCTGCCAAATTCTCCACAGACCATTGGTTTGTAGTGGCAAAGGCACCTAATGAACTTACAACTTCCTTCACAAATTATGAATCATCGCGATCATTTCCATAATACATCCTTTTCCTTTTGTTTATTACTCTGTCCTTCTGATTTGATTCTATCTTGATGGTGGCCCTTCATTTCTTGCTAAAGAATAAATCCGAAGGAGGCATCTCTTCGGACGATATTGGGGTAAGATCACTCACAAGAATGATTTCGAAAATAGGATTTCTGAAATGATACCGTAGAGTTGTCAATTATTTAATAGGAGTACCAATTTATGTAGATTGTTGTTTCTCTATTGTACTAGAAGTAGATGTGGCTAGTGTCGAAGGATATGCATCCTGCCCTTTCTTTAGGAAGGCTTCGAGCTGAGTTGTTTCCTGAGGTCCTAGTGGACTTGATAATGAAGCTTCTAATTTTTTATTCAAAACTTCAGATCTACTTGGGGTTTCCTCAATATTATGTTTACCATAGAACCTTGGTTCAAAACCTGGAGGTATATATTCTTGTGTAGGAGGAGTGGCTATTGATTCTCCTTGTAATATTTTTGGCAAACTGTTTTACCTATGTCTTTGGAAGCTAAGGAAACTAGCCTGTTGATCCGGGGATAGTGTTTGGAACATGTATTGTACCTCCTTGTAAGACCTAACTCCCCTAAATATTTTGTCATGTGGGGATTTTTCATGTAGATATCTCTTCATGTTAAATTGGGATAGGTGGTTCTCCACATTTTTGTATGGATCATGCCTTTTAAATTCAATGTCAACCAATTTGACATTCTCTAAAGTTGCGGACTCCACTTTGGAGTGCCCGAAATTCAATAGTGAAAAAATGTCGAACGGGATAGGGAATGTCAGCCATACATTTTTTTGGGATGCCTTCAGCTACTTGTTGATGCCTCCCATTACTGTTTGGTAAGCTACTTCCCTGCACACTACCCGGTCTGGTAAAAAACATGGGAGAGCATGGGGAGGAACTGAGCATCCAAAAAACCTGATATAAGAGAATTTTTATTCAATGAACCAATCTGCTAGTTTGCCCAGATTTCCCATGATCCTGTCTGAAATCCCAGGAGGGGGTTGATCATATATGGATATATGAACATGCACCACTACATTGTGGCATATTTTGTAGAATACATCTTTGGCTTTCTCCTCCCACAACTTGGAATGGTAGAAGTGAATAGGCTTTGTACTGGTTGGGGTCCAACTCCAATTCATCAGTGGGAAAGGGATTATGAAGCAGATAGTGTCCATGACATATGCATACATATAGAAAGGGGCAGGCTACCCCTTTGTTTTTGCCAATTTGTGTTCAGTAATTTCTTTGGCCAGATTATCCGACATCATTTTGGCCCAATTAAAAGTGTATCCCTCAGCCACCTCATGCATGATAGATACCCATTCCACCGGGAAATGAGTAGGAATATTCTTCCTGAACAATATATAGAGCATCATGGCTATATAAATCATGTGAACGTCCAACAATGTTGTGGCATACACTCCATGAGGGTCAGCCCTGAACTTCTTCGAGTGCCTCCACCAGGACATGATGATATCAAGATAACTCTTTTTGTATTGTATGCATTCTTTTTTCTCAAACTCCAACATAAATGCAACATTGTAATTATATTTAGGAGTGGGAGACAGTTTATACATTACTTGGAGGTGTTCTGGTCAAAAATAACCAACAACAACCTTTTGATGGTTGAATATGCTCCTGGTTTGGATGTTGATGTTTTCCAGGGCCCAGCTTATCATGTCCTTATATGGCATGAGTCTCAGCTATGCAACTATATTTTTTAGCTCTGACTGGGCTATATATCTGAGTTTGGCTTCGTGAGTATCATCTACTTTATCATCAAAATCTTCTGGATAATTTATGATCTCATGTTCCAGAACCTCGAACACGTGTGTCCAATATTTAACAGAGTCTATAGCTCATGGCGTAGTGTCTGATAGAACGTCTACATTTGGATTTGAACCTTCACCAACCGCATTAGGCTTCTTTATCATTTTTCACAGTGTCATGATATCTAAGAAATTGAGTGAGGTTACCTATTGCAGAGGAAATCAGTGAGCTTTTTAAAACTGATGAAAGATTTCTAATTGCGGAAGGTGAAAATGAATTCGAATTCCAGATGAATTTATTCAAATATGATACATTGATTCTAGTATATCTTTACTGAAGGAAAATTTATTAACTTTAATGGAAAAGTCTACCTGGAGATCCACGATCCACATTTGAATCATTACCGTCAATTGATCATAAATTTCATTAATATTTGACGGTTCATGTTCGTGAGTTTTAGATGAGACAGAGTGAGAATTTCCCAAATATTGAATCTGCAAAGGTTAATCTCTAGATAATCACTATTAAAACCTTAATTAATCATGTTTTAAAAAGGTGCGCTAACTTCAAGTGTTTCGGACATTCGGACTTAAGGGTTTTTAAATGTAGTTCGAGAGGAAATACCTGAAACTGCGAAGTGATTAATTATCTGGTAATCAATTTAAGTCTTAATTAATCATATTTAACTTTAAGTGTTTTGGACTTCAGAGATTTATGAATTAGTTATTTGTTATATTTCCGAAGGGTCATCTCCCGTAGTGATGTGTCATAGATGATGTCATTCTAGATGACGTGTCAAGAAAATGGAGGTGCCACATGTTACTTAGAATCGTATGAATCTTCAAACGCAAATGTTAGAAATGGGTGCCACGTGTGAACTCAGGGGAGACTCAAAGATACACATGTACCATGACTCATGTCCTTCAAAGGTTTAGGAAAAGTAATGAACATACACTTTCGGGTTCCGTCCCTTTTATCGTTAAGACTTATCGAAATGTCTGAAGCACAAAGCTCCAGAGAGACATTTAGTGATTCAAGTCTTTAACCATTAGGCAGATCCAAAACTCCAGAGAAATTAGGATCGTTTGAGAAAAATGGAAAAACTTCATCAATGACGAATATCACGCGTGCCTTATTACTAATTAACCAGAAAAAAATTTGATTTAAAATTCGAAATTTCTTTTCTAAGTTACCACTTTTGGGAAAGATTATAATTTCATGAAGTGGAGAATGTAAAGCTCAAAAGTTTAGGATTATATGTGTTTCAACATAGGCTCCATATGGGGATTGCGTCTCCCTGTGAGACACAGACGAACAGTAGACTAAGTGCCTTTATTGGGTAAATGGAGTCATTATTTCATTTATGGGAAATACTTTTATAGATTAATCATACAAAGAAAAAATGAACTTCAACGAAATCTCAGAAAACCTTCAAAATAGACCTAATCATTGATCTCAAGTTAGGCTATTTAAAATTTTCCTTTTGTAAAACTGAGTTTGGATCTGCTTAAGATAATCAAAATAACTTTAGCCGAAATATAAGATTTTGATCGATTTTGTTCCCATCAAGGTTAAGTGTATGTAATGTATTATTTAGTGGATCCCTCATTGATTCAAAATGTAAATATTACTGAAAGAGAATCATATGTCAGAGTATATCATGTACATATGTATGACAACCATACAGATATCATAGACATTGTTTCACTTCCAGCGAGCTTGTTCAATACCCCGATGAAGTTATCTACTTCTCCCATTGAATTTCCTTTCACCACTTCAATTAGAACTTTTGCATTTTGTTGATATGAGGGAAATCATTATATGAATTTACTTTCATTATCTCTTTTGGAAAAAATGGGGGAAAACAAATTTTGAATTTCCTTTCACCATTTGTCTTGGACTATATGAGGGAAATCAGATTATGAATTTCATTTCACCATTTGTCTTATATTTTAATATTTTGAAGTGGGGGAAATCAATCTGTATGTATCATACAAGGGATGGTATCTTCTTAAAATCTTCAAAGTAAGGTCTATCATAATTTTAATTGTCTTTCGATCTTCAATACACTTTCTCCTGTAAGGAAGAATTTATCAGGATTTTGAATTTCAGGGGTCAACCTTGAGTGAATTAGTCAGTTTAAAATCCAATAGAAGGGCTAAAGTTGTCAGGATTAGCCTAGACATACTTTCTTTCAGTTAAAATCAAGAAATCATAAATATTTTCGCCTAACCTCATTTTGAAGATATGTTTTTAAGTTTTCAGAGTCAAGGATAATTTATTTCTTTATATGAAGACTAGGAAATGAGTGAAAACCATAAGACAATAAAAGCTCAAGGATAGGAAGAATAAAATAGAATGAAGATTCTGAGGATTTGATGCAAAAGAATTCCATTACCACCTAAGTTTGTTTATTGATTCTTGAACATACTTCAAGCCTTTTTGTTCTTATTTTCTTTTTTCTTTTCTTTCATTTTCTATTTCATTTTTTATTTCATTCAGAGAAGGCTTCATAATTGATGCAGGAGCATAATAAGAAATCCAAAAAGTGGAAGGACAGTTGGATGCATGTTGGAATAGGGTCAGACCCAGGGTTCAACTCTTACAACATTGCACCAACAAAACCCTAACTATTGACCCTTTCGGAAACACCTGCGAAGCAAATGAAGTCTCACCCGAGGTAGAGGCAGGGGTGGTTGCAGGACTCAGATGTCTGCAACCTTAGTTGGGACACAGATCTATGATTGTAACACCTTAACAAAGAACTTAGTAGTTACAGTTCATTAATATTCAATCTTATTTTACAATGAAACTAAAACCTAACAATAGATCAGCGTAATATTCACATAGACCCAATAGATTCAAGCACTAAGAATACAAACATAGATCAGATCTAGCATGCATTCACATTATTTAGCACTAAGCTACCATATTATATTCTTCTAAGCATACATCAGTGCACTAAGCATTTAACCATATAAACAAGAGAACAACCATAAATCACAACACAACCACAACATGGGATATACGTGGTTCACCCCCACCTTGGGTCTATGTCCACCAAATATTCTTATTTATTTCTTTCTGTCAATATTCTACATGCACAGAGCCATGATATCTTACTCCGCAGAGGACAGGAAATCTGTGTGCACTCCACTAGATCCTCCTTCCCTGAGTTACATCACAAAGCCTCTTCACAGTCTCTTACAATCACTTGCACTTAGCTCTGCAAGTTCTCAACATAACATGCACAAAACACTTACAAGTTTCACTTAGCACACTGTCTAGCCTCTCTTTGATCATATAGATCAAGCTACTTCCTACATCGCCTAGATTTCTATTTATGCATTACAAAAAGGGCCTAAACATGGGTAAACCCATGGGCTGACATCCCCATACCTATTACATAATCCCAAAACCCAAAAATCCCTAAAAAGGGGTCGAGATCCCATGATCTTCGCTTTGGCTTGCGCTCTGCCTTCGACAACCTGTCGAAGTCCCAAGAGTAGGTCAAACATGACCAAGGATCCTCAAAACTTGGTTAAGGGCCAAGAGGCCCCCAACACTCACCTGTGACTCATCCCGAGTCACTCTGGTATGGGTAGCTCAGCTTCAAAAGACTCAAGCTCAGCTCGAGCTGCTTCAACTTGTTGCTACATGATGGCCTCCTATTCGATGAACTCTTGGATTACTGCTTCGTTGACAGATCCCTCTAAACTTTGTTCAGTTGCAGTGATGACTTGCTCCAATTCTGCTCCTCGACCTTCAATCTTTGCAAATAGTTGGCAAGCCTCATCCTATGTTGGTTGTAGCCTCTAAGTCACTTCCATGACTTTGCTTTGAATGGTGTGGACCTGTTGTTGAGCAATGTGCTATTCTTGGGATCACTTCATCCTCTCAATGACTGACAGTGGCTTTAACTGTGCCTATATTGTTTCTTCTTGTTTCTTTTCCTCCTAGAGCTGTGAATCCAGTGCCTTTAGTTCATGATCCTCAGTGACTCGTTCATAAGTCTAGGAACTACGATCACTTAGTTGTTTACAATACATGGTGAGGGCCTTGATTCTCTCAACTGTGCTTCAAGCAGTTGCTTCTCTTTGATCTCCTACATCCGATGGACTGCTAGGCACTTTTCGTAGATCTAAGTCTGTTATTCTTTGTTGAAGCTGATGGATCGCTTCTACGATCTACGCTACTTGATACTCCACTCAGTCTTCTTCCTTTGGATCTAAGCTCATCACAGAGTGAAGTGCTATGTCGACTGCTTCTTTGACTCCAAGATTCTCTACAAGAAACTGCTCTTCTTCTTACTCGACCTGCACCCTCTCTTCTTCAAAATTGGATTGAATTTCATCCTTCTCCTTTTGTGTGACCCATTGTTTCTCTACCATTTATTATTGGGCTTGTTTCAGGGTCGTTGTGGCCTGGTCTTTCTCAACTTGTGCTTGACGAAGGTGAGCTTCAGTCATATCAACTAGTCTATGAAATTGGGTTGGCTCATCTCCCAACTATGGTTCTTCTATTGGTTGGGGCGCAGTGGATACTACATGACTGGATTGAAGGGCTTGTTGTACCCCTCTGAGTTCAACCTTGATCCTGTCATACATCTCCTCCTTCTTGGCTTCATGTTTCTGCAAGATGTCCTATGAGTCATCTACTACAACTGCGATGATGAAGTCGAAGTCATCTATAGTGAGCATAGTTTGCATCTTAGTCAAGGTGGCTCTGGATTTCTTTAAGGAAGTAGGTTTCATGGGGGAAACCTTCCTTTTATTCAAGGTATCAACCTCATCAACAATATCCCTAGGTGGTGTTACTTCACCTGCTTCTACTGATCTTATTTTCCATGGGTCTCTTTTTTATCTACTTCTTCATCACCCCCTTGGTCAGGTGATACTAAAGCAATTTCTTTCGATGCACTGCTCAATTTTTGGACCTCTTTGGTCTTCTTCCTTCTGTTGGGTCCAGGAGTATCTTTTTCTTCATGAGTGGTCTCAAGGATGATGATTAGTTTAGGGTCTGACATTTCTACGGGGTCAGCAGGGATGAGGAGCTCTGTAGACCAGTCCTTGGTTATCTCTTCGAGGTCCTCCTCTATGAGCTTGTAGTATGACTGAAGTTTTTTTTATGCTCATCTGCGCACGAGGTGATATAAATGAAGTGTCGATATACACGAAACTTTATAAGGGGTCAGAGCCAATGCAGGTTGTTTTACATCATGCGAGGGACAAATTTGATAGCCCTCTTCATTTGGAGATAATATGTATGAAAGACCACATTCGACTTCCATTGTTTTCCCATATATCTCGAGTACTAGAGCATGGTGAACTTCGCAGCGAGCAGATCAAACAACTCAATGTTCAGGAAGGTCATGCCTTCTGGCATTTCCCAAGCAGTAAATGAGAGGAGGATCAGGAGCCAACTAAAGTGGAACTCATAGCCATGATATTGAGCTTCGCGGTAGTCTAATTCCAGTTGGTTGACCAAGTACTTCTCCCAGTTCATGTGGATTCCTTCTACACATTTCCCAACGAGGTCAATAATGAATCTCGTGACTTGTGTAGGTCTGTTCTTTATTACGAGCTTTCCTGTGATCAACTGGAAGGCCAGGCCCACTGCACCATTCTGGATGGAAGCTACCTTGTAGCCTCATGTTCCCTTTTCTACATCACCATATGTGTCTTTGATCTTCTGTGCCAATGCGCGATCTGTAGCCTTCCCTGGGTAGAAGTCCTATGGGTCGGGTCCCTACATGCTCAATCCGATGATCCTATGGATCAACGTCCGATCGAATGTGATGTGTTAGCCTAGTCATAGGTAGCTTCCATGGTAACATGAGAGAAGGATCTTAACACATGCATTAACCTCTTGGTGCCTTCCAAAATGTGGAATGTTCATTACATTCAAGAGGGTGGACTATGCAAGGTTCATGGTCCATGGTTGGGGAATTATTTTTGCATTCTTCCCCTTCATCCTGGTCAAGTATTTGTAAGGAGCGAGCATACTATGGTTCTTGCAGTATCCTAGGTTTAAGTCATTGAACTTCAATGCCATGATCTTACCCTGCTATGCTCTAACTGCACGTATCCCCTTCGGTAGGTACACAATAACCAAGGTATAATCAAAGTCTCTTGATACATTGTTATGACTCACCACGCCAGCCAGAGGCGAGATGTATTCGGGTAGGATGGTCGGGATTAGCTTCACATTTTACAAGTCATCTCGGTACTTGTTTCTCTTCTTTTATTCCGGTCAGGATGGTCTAGATCCACAAGCAGTCGATGAAGAGGTTTTCACTCCTTTCATTGATGACGCTTGAATACCTGTGGACATTACCTTTTCATCCATGCGATCAATGAGAAATTATTCGATGGATTTCTCTACGAATTTGATCTCATCCGACATACATGCTTAGGTCAAATAAATCATGTGGATGAATGAGTGCACAAGGCAATGGAACATGTGTCGATATAAATAAACACAGCATGTTAGCAATGAGTTGGCTTGGATACAATTTGCAAAAGTGTTCTCGGTGCAAAGGTTGGCGGACTAAGTAGGCACGATGTAACAGATCTCTCCAATGGATGAGAGGCCTTCATTAATGTGGTTTTGTCCCTTGCAGTGGGGTCCCAATGGTATGATGGCGAGTCTTTGAGGCATTACTATTGTTCTAATTGTTCAGGTCGTTATGCAAATGGTTATAATTCTTTCAATGTCTATATTTCTTCACCATGGAGAAGTGTCATGTTGCGTTGTTTTGATATCCTGGTGAAGTTCCAGTCTTGCAAGCCTTCCTTCTGCGAAGTCCCCTCTGGAATGTTATGTAACCTTTCTAACTTTTCTCTCTTCTTACTGAGATTTCTAGCCTTCTTCCCAATGATCTTCATCTTGGTATTCCTCTTTCCATTCTAATTCTTATCTCCTTTTTTCATAGTAACTTTGCGTTGTTGAGAACCTTTCATAGGGTCAGAGAGTAATACATCTTCTCTATCTAGGGTAGGTGTTCTACTCGTCTGTGAGTATGCTTGTGTTCTTTCAACTTCGACATCCAAGTTTCTGGTTCTAAGTAGCTTCGATCTATTCTCCTTTTCTTCAATCAAGTGTGTTATCCTCCTTGTCATAAAATATTTTAATTCTTGCTTCTTTTTCTCTAAGACTTCTTCTAATTTCCTTCTAGCCTGATCCATTTCAATCCAAGGTTTTCCTAGTAATATAGAAAATGGGGAATTGTTCTCAATAAATTTAACAATCTCAAAATTTTCCTTTGTCAAGGTTCCATGAGCACTTGTAGATATCTAGGTGAGTCTTCCACATAGGGTTATCAGCTTTCCTCTAAACAGTCCTATTCCTCCCAATGAAGGAATCATAATAGGATTTCCTAAAGTTTCCCAAGTTGTTTTTGTCATGATATTTACTTGTGTTTCTTCATCCAAAACACAGTCAATGTCAAAGTCTCATATTCTTGCTTCTATGCATTCTTTTTCTTGGAATATCTATGATAATTTGATATTTTTGTGATAATTTAGGGTTTCTTTCATTTGTAGAAATAAATTCTCTGATTCTTTCTGGGGTTCTGCCATGGTCTCATTTTATTGACCTCCCTTAGGGTTTTCTTGTCTCATATTCATTCTTTTGAGCTTAGCAATAATTCTAGAGAAATCTAAAACTTCATGATCTGTGGCTTTACAACAAAGACAACTAGGTATTCTACTAGGGCATTCCTTAGCTAGATGTCTCAGTCTTCTGCAACTGTAACAAAGGGTTAGTCTTCTTTTTCTTTGAAATGATCCCTAGCCTTTCCTATACTGCGCACTAGGATCATAGTAGCTAACTTGCAAAAAATTCTTTCTAGGGTCATGTATCCATTTGTTAGTCCAAACATTCTTTCTATGCATAGGAATAACATATATTTCACTATTTTTGTCAGATCTACTCATATCAAACCTTCTTTCATCTAGTTGTGCCCTACTTTTCAAGCTAGGAATTTTTTTATCAAACATACCTAGATCCATACTTTTGAAACAAAATATTCCACTTATCTTACCTTTTCAATCAAAACCTTTCAATGTTCTTACCTTTCTTAGAGCACAAAGCTTTAATATCTTACAACTTTAACCAAAACTTCTTACTTTACTTTTATCAGAGCACAAAGATTTCAGGTCTTACCTATTTTCATTAGATCTGACTTTTCTTCTTGGCACAGAGCTTCACAGGTCAAGTAGAATGCAGCGCACTAGGGAAACCGATCTACGCATGAATCTTCCTCTCCTTCAGTTCCCAAAAATCATAGTTTCAGTGCTGACAAAATAACCATTTGTTCAAATGGGGGCATACCCAGGTTTCAATGCTTACAACAATGCACCAATAAAACCCTAAATACCATCCCTTTCGGCAACACATTCGAAGTATATGAAGTCTCACCCAAGGTAGAGGCAGGGGTGGTTGCAGGACTCAGATGTCTACAAACTTAGTTGGGACATGGATCTATGATTGTAACACCTTAACAGAGAACTTAGTAGTTATAGTTATTTAATATTCAGTATTAGTTTACAACGCAACTAAACCCTGACAATAGATCAACACAGTATTCATAAAGACCCAATAGATTTAAGCACTAAGCTTACCAACATAGATCAGATCTAGCATTCATTCACATTATTCAGCACTAAGCTACCATATTAGATTCTTCTAAGCATACATCAGTGCACTAAGCATTTAACCATATAAAAAAGATAACAACCATAAAGCACAACACAACCATAACATGGGATATACGTGTTTCACCCCCACCCTGGGGCTACATCCACCAACTCTTCTTGTTTATTTATTTCTGTCAATATTCTACATGCACAGAGCCATGATATCTTACTTCGTAGAGGATAGGAGATCTGCATGCACTCCGCTAGATCCTCCTTCCCTGATTTACAACACAAGGTCTCTTCATAGTCTCTTACAATCACTTGCACTTAGCTCTGCAAGTTCTCAACATAGCATGCACAAAGAACTTACAAGTTGCACTTAGCATAGTGTCTAGCCTCTCTTCGATCACATAGATCGAACTACTTTCTGCATCACCTAGCTTTCTATTTATGCATTACAGAAAGGGCCTAAACATGGGTAAACCCATGGGATGACATCCCCATACCCGTTACATAAACCCAAAATCCAAAAATCCCTAAAAAGGGTTGAGATCTCACGATCTCTTCTTTGAATTGCGCTCCGCCTTCGACAGCCTGTCGAAGTCCCAAATGTTGGGTATGTGTTATATTATTTTCATGTGTGTGTGTGGGTGCATCAGATTCGACAACTACATCTAAAGATCCCTCACAAAAGTTCACTTTGTGTCATGTGCATCGGGTTCTTCCTAGGGGGGTCTCGGGGGGGGGGGAGGTATGCCCCCCTAGGTTACATGCAACGTTTGGGGCAGTGCCCATAAATGTTTTGTTTGGGAGATTTTTGCTATTTTTAGCTGTTTTCTAAATTAATCTTGGATTAAGGGATTAGGATTTTTGTATCTACGGAATACCTAAAAACATTGTATATATTGTATGGTGAATGGTTAAATTCGATATAATGAAATAATAAATGTTTTCCCCGGTTGAGGGTTTCCGGTATAAATCTCTGTGTACTATGTGAATGAGCCATTGATTAATTTCTGTTTTTCTTAAGAATATATATGCATTGATGTACTTCACAGGTTTAAAACTTACATGTGGTATCAGAGCTCATTTTTCGCTTCAGAGGGACACCTTTGTTGTTGAGGGTTTGGCTCGGTCTTGATAGATCAAATTTATCTTAGGTATGTGATAAACCTGGGTTTAGTGGGAGCTTTTGCAGTGGTGATTTGAGTGTAGAAAGAGGAATGGAAATCTCTTCTAGAATAGAGATAGAGAAGTTCAACGGTAAAAACTTTGTGCTATGGAATCTGAAGATGGAGGACCTTCTTGTAGATAAAGAACAATGGATCGATGTGGATCCTGGTACACAACCTACTTGTACACCGTCTACTAGTACACAAGCTACTGGTACACAACCTACTAGTACACAAACTACCAGTACACCACCTACTGGTATGTCAAAGGAAGATTGGAATAAGTTGGACAGAAGAGCAAGGAGTACTATTCAACTCTGCCTGGCAGATTCGGTGTTTTTGAATGGCTCAGGAGAATATACAACCAAGGAACTATGGGATAAGTTGAGTAATTTGTATCAATCAAAGTCCCTGATAAACAAGTTGTTTCTTCGAAAAAAGTTGTATCATCTTAAGATGGAAGATGGAGATTCTGTGACAGAACATCTAAATTCCTTTAATACTCTGGTAAGTCAACTTGTCTCTGTTAATATTATGATTGCAGAAGAAGATAAGTGTATTACTTTGTTA
>JZKD02S0705273.1:166008-184532 GCA_000966675.3 Picea glauca | reverse complement strand
TCTGTTGAAGTTCATGTAGGTTCAGTACCTGGATCTACCATGATCCACTGATCTCTATCCACCAACAGATCTTCCATGTTGATCTTCCACAACTCAAAACTTTTTCGATTAAACTTCTCGATCTCCATCTTTGAATTGCTTGCCATTTCTTTTCACCTGAAAAATCAATACCACATATCTCCCACTGTAACAAGGACTATCACATTCTTGAGCCAAACCCTTGACCACAAAGGTGTCCCCCTGAAGCCAATAAATATCTGATACCAAATGTAAATTCAAACCTTGTATAATAACCACTACAAACAGATATTCAGTAAAAGAACAGAAAATATACAATGGAAAATACAAACATTACATAGATATTTTTCCCCTGGAAACCCAAACTGAGAAAACTAGCATATTCTATATTCATTCATATGTTTTACATTGTTTACAATAAAATATACATATATGAGCCAGCGACATCCAAAACCCTAACCCAATGACCTGGATTAGTTCACAACCATAATTCCTTAACCGGAAATAGAAAACCATCAGCAAAAAACATGTGCGAAAAAACCACCTAAATATGTGACACGTTTCCCAAGGTAAAAACAATTATCGGGGGTTCTACCCCCAAACCCCCTTGTATGCCTAACGTAGATGCTCAGACACTACTACTCGTGCAAATAATATAACACATACTCAAGGAAATGTTTAATTTGTTCGTCGTCTTCAAAGACTTGCCAATGTTGAACATTATTTGGGATCAAAGGTCTGTGTCTCATTTTGATGTGATATTTCAGTTTTAGGACAGTAGGTGGTACAAATGTCGCAGTTTCTTTGGCTAAACAGTCAGCTTGCTAATTTTCCATCCTGGGAATAGAGTGAATATTAAAGGATGAGAAGAAATTCTCTATCAAATCCCAGGCGCAATTTTTGTATGACCTCAGCCTTGGATGCATAGCTTGATACTGCTTCTTTATTTGTTTCACAATAATATCTACATCACCATAGACTATTAGATGTTCAATTTTTAACTTTATAGCAGCCTATAATCCTAAGACTAGAGCTTCATATTCACAGACATTATTTGTATAATCAATCTCCCACTGTAATCTATATGAAAAGGGGATAATGTACTCATCTCCTAGCGCTACAAATAACACTCCAACCCTTTCTCCTTCATAGGACGAAGCACCATCAAAAAACATTTTGCATACTCCTTCTCTACTATTTACACTTTTCTTTTTTTTTTCATTTTTTTTTTCTTCTTCTATAAATTCTTCGAAATCATCATCTATCGATAATATAAAATTTCCGAAGTCTTGATCAGCAACATAGACTGGGTAATTGTTTGGATTTTGAGGGTCACTTATTGTATATGCCATTATTGTTTCTATGTACAGTCACGTGAATTGTCCACCGAAAATTGGGATTGTAGCGTAAGTCATGTTCATCTGAAGTGATCCTCCCAATTTGGCGCCCCAAGACCTGGATAGAAGCATGTCGTATTTGGCAGGGATGTCAGCAATGACTACATCCATAAGGATACTTTTTACAGTAATATGTGCAAGATTTACCATCAAATATTTGATCATTCCTAGACACTTAACTTTTCTGGAATCAAACGAATATAAGTCTTGATAAGGTCTAGTAATTTCGAGGCCTAATTTCTCCATGATAACTTTGGGCATTAAATTATGGGAAGCCCCTAAATCTAACATGCAGTTGTGGAGTAAATGGTCGTGCAAAGTTAGTGTAATATAAAATGGAGCGATAGAATCCTTAGTGTTTTCGATATGTGGACCGAACATGATTATAGGTTTTTCATCCTACAGATTAATAACATTTGCATGACATTCAACATTAGAAAAAATTATCATTTTAGCAATTTGTTTTTTGTAGATCTAGTTTTTTGCAAGCTTAATCAGAGGCATGGGGATTTTAATTTTATTAACTTCATTTTCTAAACTGAAACCTCTGGGTTTTTTTTCGATTTCTCTGGTTGGAGCTACTGCTCTTGTTTCAACTGGTCTTGTCCTGGCAACTTGTGTTTTAGTTGGCGTTTTACTAACAACTTCCTTATTTGTTTTATTTCTTGATAAAATCTTTTTTAGTGGACCATTTGTAGGATTTTTTTCTCTAGGCATTAAATCATACTTCTATTTGAGTTCGACCATTATTGAGTCGACAAATCCTTGATAGGTATATTCTCAAAGTTTGTTAATACTTTCCTCATTATCAAACAGGGGTTCTAGGTCTAAAGACTTTTCATAATCTTGTCTAGTTAAATGAGGCCCTAGATCGTCATCGCTAAGGTTGTTTATATCCTCTTCTAACTCCTGAAAATTTTTCATGTCAGCTCTTTGCATAAAAATTTTAGTTTTAAAAGGGGCTTGTATCTTTTGATCTTTATTTTTTATTTGTCTTTGTTGTATCTGAGGGTTAGGGTTTCTTTTGAACTTATTCCTATCGTAAGTATCAAGTTTGGCCTGATCTAATTCCACCCTGGATATCTTTTTTGATAAATCTTTGATTATCTTGACCATCTCATCCATATTTTCTTCTGCGAACTTCCGAGATCCAGAGGGTCCTACTTGTTCTTTGAAATGCCTAGTTTCTTTGGTTCCCGTCTTAATCTTAGTTTTTAATTTCCCAGATGCCATCATATTAGATTCAATTTCTATGGCATCGTCTTGCATCCTTGCTAGAGTGGCTGATATTATTTCTCTTAAGAGGAGAGTGAAGTCAGGTTCAAAGGCCCCTGCAAAAGTTACCTTTGCAGTAGGTTGAGAGGGTTTGACCTCAGCTAGGATTTTTTTGTACAGTTTGTTGAACCTTTGATTAAACTCGAGAACTGATTCAAAATTAATTTTTATTAAAGCCTCGAATTCAGTCAAATAATAGAGATGGTCCTTCTTCTCTCCCCACTGTCCTAGGAAGGCATTTTCTATATCATCGTATGACCATATGGAACTTACTGGTATCCCTCGGAACTAGGTTCTCAATTTTCCTTTAAAGTTTTGTACTAACATCCTTGAATAAACATCTTCATGTTCAATGCCAAGGATATCAACAAACTTATTGAAAAAGGCTATGTGTTCGGTTGCAGTTAAATCTCCTTCCCCCATGAATTTTGGTAGGTTTCTCATATAATTTTTGGGCAAATCATGAAGGGGGGTAGGTAGGACCAAGGGAGAATATATAGAAGCTACTTTGGAAAAGATTTTAGGGGGTGGAGGTTGTCCTTGACCTTCTCCATTGGCTCCTCTACCTCCGTCGCCACCTCCTCCAGCAACAGCCATTGGAAGTCTGGGGGATGGACTTTCAGAAAAAAAGGGGATTTTCAAAAACTTCGAGGGACCAAAGTGGTGACCTTTCGACTACTTCGGGATGTGGTGAAGGAATTTCTAGAAAAAGGTCGTTAGGAGATGAAAAATCTAGAAGAGGAGGAAAAGGGAAATGTGGAATGGTTTCCTTAGATTTACAAGATGTATATATAGGAGAACTGACAGGGGATGAGACAGGGTATAAAATATGTTCTTTAGAGTTTTGGGAAACTAAAACCTTTACTTCAGGAAAGGATGGAATCGATAGAGTGTTAACGACAATGGGTATAGAGAGGGATCTTTTGTTCAAATTGATAGGAGTATTAGTCGAGTCAATCTCAATCTTTTTCTTGGGTACAATTAGCTTTGGATTCTTAAGATTTGCCTCGGTTTTACTAGTTGAAGCCTTTGCAAAGGGTACTTGTTTAAAACTCACTTTAGGGGTTAGTTCTTCAATTGGAACCTTAACATTAACCTATGAAACTTTGGGTTGTTATACTTTACCTATTGATGCAGTAGTCGATTTGAGGTATCCCTTTGGTTTCAACAAACTTTCGGGGATCTTATACTAGTGTGGTCTACTTATCGTCTAGATTCTTTCTCGTATTATTTCGATTGAATTTCGGTTTTATCTACAGTGGAGTTGCCAAGTGAAAGATGAAAATAAGCCTTACTTGTGTATTCAATCTTTGTTCACTATCAAAGATAGAAATTTACCCTATTTTTTTCCCAAGGAAAAATAACTTTGTTTCTCCATCTCCGGCAGCGGTGCCAAAAAGATGTTGTTCCTGAGATTAAACTTAAGGCTCAAAGAGTAATTTTATGTATCATGAATGTTTAAAAAGAGTGTTTTTTCTACCTTTAGTTATATAATAAAAATCCTTAAATGAAATTAATAATAGGACAATACAGAGGCCGTATTTTGTTTTCTGAGTCACAATTATAATACCAAATGGTGTGGGAGAAACTTAAAAAACTATTAAACAAAGCTAGAAATCCATGGTAGATGAGTTTCACCTTGTTTGTAGTAGAATAAATTAAATATTTCACTCTTGAGAATGATATAAGATGAAGTAATTCAAATAGCTTGTATGTCTTGTATTACTTACAACAATTACAAAGGAAAAATTGCTTAATTAACGAATTACTGAGATAATATGATTATAATAGTCATGATACTAAATTGGAATCAATACCTTATCAAGAAATTACATAAGGAAATTCAGAGATATGAAAATACAGGAGAAACACATAACTCAAACTGAACATAATTTGGAATCTCTATCTGCACTTGTATTAATACTCACAAAGGAGAGTTTTCTCTATTACATCCGGCAAGAAGTAGCCCTTGGTAGATCTCGAATATGTGTATTTATACAAAATTGTCACAAATCAAAATGGTTGGACTTCTTATAATTAAAAATAGCAAATATTTGAAATAAGAAAACAATGCATAGAGAATGATGATCTTCGTTGGCAATCTCTTCTATCTCTTCGTCTGCTGGAAGAAACACTTCCTTTCCTCATTCCTTTAGGCCAAACACATCTGTCTTCTAGTCTTCTTGATAATTTGGCATAATATCTTAGTTCTCATAGTCATGTTTCCATCTGTCCCTCCATCCATGTTCAGTAATGCAATGACATTTTCTTACCTTCTCACAACTGTGCTTGTTTTTTCATGCTTGATGAATTGGTTGCATCTATCTAAAAATTCCACCTCCAGCTTTGATGGATCAATTCTTTCATTCACCTCGAAAGTATATAATTTCATTTCCACTTGAGGTAGACTTTCTTGGATTCTTTTCACTTCTTGAGCTAAGGCATGGAACTATGAACTTGGGTTCACTAGCCATTTATTTATTTTAAGAAGGTCAATCTGTCTCATTTCATGAATGGTTTCCATAGTTTCCTCTTTTCTCTTTCTATAATTATGCTAGTTCATTTCAATATCGATTTTCCCCAAGGCCTCACAATACTTCTTCCCTCAAAATCAATTATTTTTTTTTTTTAAGGATGATAATGCTTCTTGGCAAGCATCCTTCACCTCCAGGGATAATCTCTTGCTCTCTGCCAAATTTGTTTCCCACACCTTCAGGGCCATATCACCTCTTATTTGTTCAGAAGGGGAAAGATGAGGAAAATTAGGGACATTATCTTTTTGTGCCAATATGATGGCTTATTGAAACTTAGCTCAAATTGAGTGATATTCTCTTTCCTTAATACAAACATCCTTCAAAGCAAGGTCTATTGCCTGGTATCACTTTTGGATGGAATCAACCTTCATAAAAATATCTTGCTAGGCCATTTCCAGTATTTCGTTTATTTCTAGTGCTTGAGTCTGGAAGGTTGAAGTATCTATTTATGTACCTTCATTCATGTCTAATCTAGCTTGCAATTTCCTTATTAACTCACCACATTGAGTGACCAAACCTCTGTTATCCTATGAATTTTGATGGAGCTCCTCGAGATTAGCCCGGAGTTGTTGAATTTAATGTCGGTCATAAGCTCTGATTTGTTCAAAGTCTTGGCTCATCTTATCTTATAAATGATGTAATAGGATTACTGATTTCTATAGACTGTTGTTTCTCTGTTGTATTGGCAACAGGTGTGGTTGGTGTCTAAGGAGATGCATCCTGCCCTTTCTTTAGGAAGGCTTCAATCTGAGTCATTTCTTGAGGGCCTAGTGGACTTCATAATGAAGCTTCTAATTTTTGAGTCAAAAATTCAGAGCCCCTTGGGGTTTCCTTAATATTATGTTTACCAGAGTACCCCGATTCAAAACTTGGAGGTATATATTCATGTGCAGGAGGAGCGGCTATCGATTCTCCTTATAATACTTTTGGAAAACTATTTTGCAACTGTATTTGGAAACTGAGGAAACTAGCCTCTTTATCTGGGGACAGTGTTTGGAACTTGTCCTGTACCTCCTTGTAATACCTAAATCCTGTGAATATTTCTTCATGTGGGGAGTTTTCATGCACATATATCTTGATGTTAAATTAGACCAGGTGGTTCTCCACAATTTTGTATGGATCAATCCTTTTAAATTCAATGTCCACCAATTTGAGATCCTCTAAAGTGTTGGCCTCCACTTTGGAGTGCCTGAAATCCAATAGTGAAAACATGTTGACCTGGATAGGGAATGTCAGCCATACCTTTTTATGGGTTTCCTTCATCTTCTTGTTGATTCCTAACGTTACTGTATGGTAAGCTACTTCCCTGCACACCAGTCAGTTTGGTAAAAAACGTGGGAGAGCATGGGGAGGAACTGAGCATCCAAAAACCCTGATATAAGAGAAGTTTTCTTCAATTAACCAATCTGCTAGTTTTCCCATATTTCTCATGATCTTGTATGAAATATGAGGAGGGGGTTGACCATAAATGGCTTTTGAACATGCACCACTACATTGTGGCATATTTCGTAGAAGAAATATTTGGCTTTCTCCTCCCACAACTTGGAATGGTAGAAGTGAATAGGCTTTGTATTGGTCGGGGTCCAGCTCCAATTCATCAATGGGAAAGGGATTATGAAGTAGATAGCATCCATGACATACGCAGACATATAGAAAAGGGTGAGATGCCCCTTTTTTTGCCAATTTGTATTCAGTAATTTCTTTGGCCAGATTATCCAACAAGATCTTGGCTCAATTAAAAGTGTATCCCTCGACCACCTCATGCATGATAGATACCCATTCCACTGGTAAATGAGTAGGACTCTTCTTCCAAAACAATCTATAGAGCATCATGTCTACGTAAATCATGTGAACATCCAACAATGTTGTGGCATACACTCCATGAGCATCGGCCCTAAACTTCTCTGGGTGCCCCCACTAGGACTTGATGATATCGGGATAACTCTTGTCATATTGTATGCATTATTTTTTCTCAAACTCCAACATAAATGTAGCATTGTAATTATATTTAGGAGTGGGAGACAACTTATACATTACTTGGAGGTGTTATGGTCGGAAAGAACCAACAACAACCTTTTGATGGTTGAAGATGCTCCTGGTTTGGATGTCGATGTTTTCCATGGCCCAAATTATCATGTCATTATATGGCATGAGTCTCAGCCACGCAACTATCTTGTCTAGTTCTGACTGGGCAATATATATGAGGTTGGCCTCGTGAGTATCATCTACTTCATTGCCAAAATCTTTTGAACAATTTATGATCTCATGTTCCATGACCTTGAACACATGTGTCCAAGATTTAATAGATTCTATAGCTCATGGTGTAGTGTTTGATAGAACGTCCGCATTCGGATTTGAACCTTCACCAACCGCATCAAGATTCTTCATCATTTTTCCCGGTGCCATGATCTCTAAAAAATTGAGTGAGGTTACATGTTGCAGAGGAAATATGTGAGCTTTTTCAAACTGATGAAAGCTTTCTAATTGTGGAAGGTGAAAATGAATTTGAATTCCAAGTGCCTTTATTCAAATCTGAGACATTGATTCTAGTATAGCTTTACTGACGACAAATTTATAAACTTTAATGGAAAATTCTACCTGGAAATCGGCAATAAACATTTGAATCATTACTATCAATTGGTCATAAATGTCATTAATATTCAACGGTTCATGTTCGGGAGTTTTAGATGAGACAGAGTGAGAATTTCCTGAATTTCGAATCTGCGAAGGTTAATATTTGGATAATCACTATTAAAACCTTAATTAATCATTTTTTAAAAAGGTGCGTTAACTTCAAGTGTTTCGGACATTCTGACTTCAGGGTTTTTAAATGTAGTTCGAGAGGAAATACCCGAAACCTGAAACTGCGAAGTGATTAATTATTTGGTAATCAATTTAAGTCTTAATTAATCATAATTAACTTTAAGTGTTTTGGACTTCAGAGATTTATGAATTAGTTCTTTTTTTTATTTTTGAAGGGTCATCTCTCGTAGTGATGTGTCGCAAATGACGTCATTCTAGATAATGTGTCAAGAAAATGGAGGTGCCACGTGTTACTTAGAATCGTATCAATCTTCAAATGAAAATGCCAGAAATGGGTGCCACATGTCAACTCGAGGGAGACTCAAAGATACATGTGTACCACGACTCATGTCCTTCAAAGGTTTAGAAAAAGTGATGAATAGACACTTTTGGGTTTCGAGACTTTTATCATTAGGAATTATCAAAATTCCTGAAGCACGAAGCTCCAGAGCGACCTTTAGTGATTCACGTCTTTAACCATTAGGTGGCTCCAAAACTCCGAATAAATTAGGATCGTTTGATCAAAACAAAAAAACTTCATCAAGGATGGATATCACACACGCCTTATTATTAATTAACTAGAAACAAATTTGATTTAAAATTCGAATGTTCTTTTCTAATTTACCACTTTTGGGAAATATTATAATTTCATGAAGTGGAGAATGTAAATCTCACAAGTTCAAGACTATATGTGTTCCAACAGTCCACATGATAATCAAATTTTCCCATTCCGTGATCTTCTCTTTTGATGTAGCATTTGCTTCCAAAAACTCTGAAGTGCTTCACATTTATTAGTCTTCCTTTCCATAGCTTGTAGGGAGTTTTGTCACTATTGTTTCTGATAATTACTATGTTTTGAATGTGAATTGTTGTATGCACTGCATGTGTCCAAAAAACATCTTTCAACTTAGAGTCCATTAACATTGTTCGTGCCATTTCTTGTACTATCTTGTTCTTTCTTTCGACAACTCCATTCTGTTAAGGTGTCCTAGAAACAAAGAATTTCCTTTTTATTCCATGATTACTGTAGAAATCCATAAATTCCTTTGAAGTAAAATCTCCTCCATTTTCCAATCTCAAACATTTGATTTTTGAATCCATTTCATTTTCCACCATTTCCTTGTATACCTTGAATTTTTCAAATGCTTCTAATTTATTCCTGAGAAAACAAATTGCTTTCATCCTTGTAAAATCATCAACCAATAACATAAAATATTGCTCACCTTTTAAACCCTTTGTTCTAGTTGATCCAACTAGATCATTATGCACAATTTCCAGTGGTCTTGTTCTGGAGTATTCATTTGATTTGAACATGGTCTTTGCTTGCTTTCCTCGTTGAAAATGCTTTCATAATGTGTTGGTTGGATTCGTGCTTTGGGGAATTTCTCTAGTTGATTTCTTTTTTTTGACTTTGACGAGGTTATCAAATTTTATGTTACCCATCTTTTGTTCCATAGTCAAACTTCATCTTCCTCTCCTAGACAATACTTTTCATTCCCAATTTCACTTAATACATATATTTTGCTTGAAGTTCTTACAGCTATTGCAACCAATTTTCCTAAACCATATTTTCTTATCTTGCACGTCTTTGAATAAAACATAAGTTTGTGACCTTGGTCACACATTTGACTTACACTTGAAGATTATGTTTAATATCTTCCACTAGTAGAACATTTTATTCCTTGGTATCCTTGTTTCCAATTTTGACTATGCCCTTTCCAATGATTCTAGTTGAGTCATCATTTCCAAAGGAGATTGATCCATCTATTTCCTTTATCAATGTTAGAAACCTATCCTCATCACCTATAATGTGATTTGAGTAGCCATTTTCAACATACCAACCATGTTTCTTGTGCTTATCTTGTAGAGTGAGTGTGCATTCTTCATTGTTATATTGATTCTTCTTTCTTATCCATATTCTTCGTTGAGGTTCATGTCTGTGATTATTTTTATTCTATTGTGATTCTCTAGGAGGGACTGTCATTCACAATATTTGGCCATGTGTCCAAATTTGTTGCACTTGTATAATTCCACTTTAGTTTTCAATGATTCAAACCTACTGTAGCTTCTTCTCTATGTTTCACTAGGCCTTCTTGGATAACCACTTTGTGCATTACTTTCAAATTTGTTTATGTTCCTACTATTAGCTCTAAAATTTACAACTTTATGTCTGAAATTATTACATGCATAGCATAAACCCAAAAATATATTTTTATACCTGGGAGTTGAAAATCTTCTAAAAGGAGTTACTGTTTTGAATCCTTCTTCTTCCTAAGGACTACTTGTTTCTGATTGTCACTGATTCTGAAATCTAAATCTTCTAGATGGAGGAGTGTGGCTGTGATCTTCCTTGTAAAAAAAAAAATCTCCTCTGATTATCTTTGCATAGATTCTTGGTTGTGTTTATTGATATGTAGTTTTGAAGCTTGATCCTCTTTCTTTCTAATTGTATCCTAGCCTATAATTTTCATGATGTGGCCTCTGTTTATTGATAATGTTATCCAAAACCTTTGAGCTATTTTGCATGTTTTTATGTTGAAGGTATTTTCTCAATGTGACAATCTTTGATTCCAAATTTCCAATGATCCTGTCCTTTTCTTCCAACTTTTCTTTAAGTGATTCTTCTTTTGTCATCCTCAAATTGAATTTTTAAATTATAAAGCATCTGCTCCAATTCTTCAGAGTTGGAATTTTGTGTTTCCTCTTTTCTTTTTAGTTCTTCCTGTAGTGATTTTTTTTTCCCTTTTTATAACATCTATGGCACTCAACAGTTATTCTCTATAGTCAACTTTTGCCTCTTCATATTATTCTTATATGTATTATTTATCATATTCTTCTACTACCATGAATATAACTCTTTATGTCTCACTTTCATTTACTTCATCTTCGTCTGATGATGAGTTGTCTTCTTTGGTGCAGAAACCTTTCTTGAAGACTTTTTTTTGGTTATTTTGTCTTTATATGTTTGTTTTCTATTTGAATCATATTCTTCATTTCTTTTATTTTCCTTATGAGGAAATTTGTTATAAAAATGACCAATACCATCACAATTAAAACAAATCAATGGAAGTGTACCTCTATATCCGTCATTGATTCCCTTTCTTAGTATTATGACGAAGTTGGTTGCTTCATCATCATATTCTGAGATGTCACTGTTGTTGCTATCTTATTTTTCCTTTTTCTCTCCCTTTTTCTTTGACTTCTTGTATTCTTTAAATGTTGCTTCTTTTATACCTGGATTCTCTTGTTTAGTTCTCATTTCATAAGCTCTGAAAATTCCATGGATTTCATCCATGATTATTGAATCCAAATTTGTTATTTCTTCCAGTGCTAAGACCTTAGGATCAAATATCATTGGAAGAGATCTTAGTACCTTTTGAAAAATTATAGATTCATCAATTTCTTCTCCCAATCCTCTAATTGAATTCATTGTTTCATCAACTCGTAAGAAGTAAGTTGCAGTATTCTCATCTTCCTTCATTTTCAGTTGTTCAAATTGACCTCTGTAAGTTTGAAGCTTTACCTCCTTGACTTCTGCATCTCCTTTATAAATATTCTGAAGTTTGTCCCAAATCTCTTTTGTGGAGCTGCAATGCATAACTTTGCCATATATTGAATCACCAAGACCATTAAGAAGTGCATTTTTTTCTTTTGAATTGTTTACACTGAGTTTCCTTTCATTGTCATTTATTGGTGGAACTGTTGGTTCTTTATATCCATCTTCAATTCATTTCCAAACCTCAAATCCTTGTTCTTGTACATATGTTTTCATCTTTTTGCTCCATAATGCATAGTTATGTCCATAAAACTATGGTATTCCATTTTTATACATATTATTTCTCTCCACGATCTTCCTTTCAATGGTTAAACTGATTACTAAAGTAACCTACTCTGATACCAATTGTTGGATTACTGAGTGGGAGGGTGAATCATTAATAGATATTTTTAATACTTTTAAACACATTATGTAAGTGTTATTTATCTTTATGATCAATATAACATTATCATCCAATAAGTGCAGAGTAAATAAACCATAAACAATGAATGATCACACACATGCACAGTACACCGATATTTTTATGTGGAAACCCAATGTGGGAGAAAGCCACATCATTATTTGTCTTATATGTATATAATAATTACATTCATTGGAAGAACCAAATTCCTTTGTTCTTCAACTGCAACTGAAAGGAGGCTCTGACCCCCTATATTTTCAGGCTACAACCTGAGGGAAGCTACAACTTCCCAATTCTTTGGCTACAACCAGAAGGAGGATACAACCACCTATGTTCTCTGGCTACAATCAAAAGGTGGATACAACCACCTATCCTTTCCCCATAATGCCTCCCTAAAATATAAGTAAAATAATGAAACCACTGCCACATTGTCACTGTGATATATACCACTGTAAACCTATACCACTTTGTGCCAACAACTTGTAACCAACATGTGTCATTATCTTGTATCCAACTTGTACCTGTAATCAACATGTACCAACAAATCCAAAATGTATGTGACTTATATGTATGTTCCCTTTATATGCTACAACCCACGTATGTACATGACCTTTCTATATTGCATCTTGCAAATGCCTTCTAAAAAAGATAGTGTTTTCTCTTTCCTAAAAAACTCTAACCTTTTGTTTCCTTTGTCACATTAACCTGCAACATGTCACTATGTCCATACTGTAGTTGCATCCTATGCATACATCCTCATACTTATCCCTTAATCAAGTGCATCTATATCTCTCTAGATATGTTTCATACAAGTGTGTATAATCATGAACAAGTATAATGACCCTCACATGGACTAGACATCAAACCATTATTGATATACAACCTCTAAATATATCAACCACTTCACAAATACAAGCCTCTCAACCATGTACCACAAAAACCCTTAACCATATGCCAAGAAATATAAGATGTGCCTCAACACTAACAAGATGGACTAATGATAAATATTAATTATACCAACACTATATTTTTGTAGATCTGACTTATACAGTAAGTTCCATGTAGCCAATATCCTCTTTAGGGAAAATCCTCAAACCCCCATAACCATTTCTCATGTAGACAACAAAATCCATCTATGCATAGAAATCAGGCATACCTTTTGAACCTGTAGATAGATGTGTTGTACCTGATCACTGTAGACCTTCTTGGGAGCTTTTTTTCAGACTCTAGAGATCTAGAATATTCATCTTCTCAAGTTTTTATGGATTTTCCTTCATGTACGTGCTCTGTTATAATTCCATCCTACATACATATGCACCCTTCTCCACCTGCATACATATGCATCCTTCTCCACTGCAACCTATGTACATATGCTCCCTTCTCTACTGCAGCCTACGTACACCTAAAAAACTAGGTTTTTTTTCAGTATTTTCTATAATTCTAAAACTTTTGTCGTCAACCCTTCATGCTACCTCATACTTGTGTAAATTCATATCTATCAATGAGTACATGCAATAAAATTTGCACAATAACATATATTCAATGTTCTCAATAGGTGCTAATTGCATATCCTTGCTCTCTTAGTTATACTTCCATGTAGCTTCCTCAAGGGGTTACCTTCTAACCAACTGAACCCAATTTCCTTCTTTTAGGGATAACCCACTTCTAACCACTTGTCCAATTCTAACCCACTTTTCTACAAATAGTGAATTATCCACTTCTAGTTGCAACTAAATTATTTTTAATTATTTTCTTATTGCAACAAATTAACCCATGATTAACTCCTAGTTTCACCCACTTGACTAGTCAACCCTTTCTAGGAGATTCTAGAATAATTTGACTTCTTTGACCTTCTATATAAGTCATGATGGTTATCCAACTTCACAAGGCCATAAATATCTAACCATGAGGAGTTATCTGATGTTCCACATATCACCGGAAATGGCATGACATGTACTATCCATCTAGAATAGGCTTACCTACAAATATATTAATATTCATACCATTATACATTAATCAAACTGAATTCCATTAACCATATTATTTGGGGTACCGTACTTGCTTCAAGGGTTGACATCAATGATAATGAATCCAATTAATCAACATAATTGTGGCCTACACCTTGAACTCTTTACCCTTGATAATTATCTATTAACTGTTAACCCTATACCCTTATGTAATATAACATATCTCTAAATAATTAACCACTTAATTAATTTTAACCCTTAAACGTGTACCACGACACCTAACCCTTATTATTCATTGCATAATGTTAACCTCCTATTAAATTCTAATCCCAATAAACCTTAAACCCTTAATCATTAACCTTCAACTTGAAGGATCATATACTATCACTGAGAGGGGGGGGTGAATCAGTGATACAATAATTTGATCATATTTTTACTTTTGTCAATGCAATCAAAATTTGAACACAATATTTTATCGTGGAACCTAGTTGGGAAAACCACAAACACTTTTTCATTAACTGCAAAATTTTGTTTTACAAGTTACAATAGAAGGAATATGTTCTTCCTCTTTAGATCAACACCCACTGATCAGGATGCACCCACACCCTTGTTCACCAGCTCCAAATGGTAGGAGGTTACAACCCCCTATTTAGTCAGCTACAATTGACAAGGAAGCACCTACTCCCCTATAGGCTCCAACCTTCCCTTACACCTCTGTGCCACCCTATGTTCATCAATCTGGAAATAGGGTATGCAGTCCAATAGTGGTATTCTATATTAAACATTGGATTTCATAACAATTGCTCTGTCTCCTTCTATTCTTGATCTTCAATAAGACATTGGCAGACACACTTTCTAATTCACATCTCAGCATATTTATAATCCTTTCAAATTTTCAACACAACTCTTCATAAACAACATGTATGTTCATTTAATATTACATAGCCCTTGTTTTAAGTAACACAGTCATTGACATGAATTTTCATAACCACACATCATTTTAACAACCATATGACCTGTTTTCCATAAATCGATCATAGGTATGGGTTGATTTATTTTTAACTCAATTCCATATATCTACAAATATTGCAGAAATCGAGTTCTACAAAGGCACTTCCTTCAACCCATTTACATGTGACCATAAGCACAGAACCATGTGATTATTAATTTAAGCAATGTCTCTTCTTTCGCCCTTTTCCTTTTAGCCCCCATATGTCTAGTGTTGGGACTGTGTTCTTCAGTACTTCATCCTTTGGGACGTAAGGCCTTTGCAACCTTTCAAATCTCCTGAATCATATTTCACCTGTTAGCACTAAGAATAACCCGCAGATTACAAGAGGATAGGCCCAGTACCCATCAAAATATTTGTAAATGTAAATGAGTGATTTAAGGTCAAATGGAAAAAACTTACAATAAGAATGTTTTAACTCAGAAATCTGGGCTAGCATGCATAATAAAATGAGGTCTTGATTAACTTCAGTAAGTGATTTGGAGTAAAATTGAATAGGAGGAATACTTAGTGAGGAAGGTGTAAAGGTATTCTATTGACATCAAGTCTTCAATCATCCAAGGGAAGAAAAACTCAGTCACAAAAACTTCTTGAAATTAAAGTTTAAGAACACTGAAAAACATTCATAACAGTATTATAATAAAAAATTCATCATAACACAACCACAAAATCTCATATGGATCATCCAATCATGAGTATTTTAGTATAAGAGGCAACAAGATGATATAAAAAGGAAATTGAATTCTATTAATCAAAATGTCTCAAGTCTAATGCATAACCAGAGAACACTTTACTTAGTCAAAATATTACAATCAGGGAGCCCTGCTCAACCATTCGAACCTCTCTAATCATTCATAAGATGTATTTATAATCAAAAGAGGAAAGACAACAGCTAGAGGTGCGATTTGTCCTTCCTATCCTAGGATTCTCCAAAACAACAATTCTAACACCTGTGATAACAACTCTTAACAAACTGCTACAATTTAAGAGCCATGTTGGCAACCACTACAACAAGAATTAAATGGCATGTCTCCTAGCTTAGGCACATTATTTTTCAGTGCCAAGTGTCCTCCAATGGTCATATATTGCTTCCATGCTACCACCTGTGATCCTTTCTTCTCTCCACATCATCAACAATCAAGAAGGAGTCATGAATTTAAACCTTTGACTGCAAGGGCCAGTTCGTAGCGCCATTATGTAGCGCATTTGGTAGTCAATTTTGTAGTTCCCTTTGCAAAACAACTCTTCATATTTCATAGCGCTTCCTTTGAAATAACTCTGCAGATTTCGTAGTGCCACTCCTAAAATAGGTCTGCAGTTTCCATAGCACCACTCATGTGTAATGATTGTGCAATTTTTGTAGCGCCCCTCCTGAAATAACTCTGCAGATTCGGTAGCACCACTCCTGAAACAGTTTTGTAGATTCAGTAGCGCCATAGTTAAGTTTTTATAGTATATTTCATAGTGCTTTAGGTAGCACAATTGTAGAACATCCTGTATAGACGATTCCGTTGAGCCATGGCACTACAGAATCTCTGTGTTTTTCTATGTGATGAAATCAATCCTTCAAAAAACACAAAAAACTTAGTTTATGGACTAGGAGCCTATTGATGCCTGTATAGGTGGAAAAAATCATACTTTCCTTGATCATTTCAAAATTTTCAAAAAGATATCATCCACAAAAATGGATATGTCATCCCCCAACTACTTCATCAATCTAGCACTCCTCCTTGTTGGAGGAGAACTTCCCTTTGTCATAGAAACATTTTTTTATTTTGCAGGGGTAATCCTCTTAATTTTTGGTTCATCTCTTTCAATTGCAGCTTGTACTAGAACATTTAAGTTCCTCTATGTCAGTTCATCCTTAAAATGTTGCAATTCCTCCTTAAGATTTTTGTTTTGGGACTAAAAGCTTATGTTTTTCCTGTATAGGGTCTTAAGTTTCCTATGGAGAGGCAGGGATATTCTTGCTGAAAACCTTCCCAGGTCAAAAGTTTCACTATACATTTCCATGAGTTCCTTAATATTTCATCTCTTAGTCAAAATTTATGCCTTCAAATGAGAAACCTCTTTCCTAGCCTCCCTGAGTTGTCTGATCAATCTTTTGAAAGTGGGATTACTAGGTGGAGTGTTGATGTTGATCACCTCAATAGGTTTCTCAGTGGATTTACCTTTATCTTTCTGCTGAACAGAATCTTTGTCTATCACCTCAATAGGCTTCTCAATGCCTTTACCCTTATCTTTTTCTTTCCTTCAAACTGAAGCCTTGGGTAATACTTTTTCTTCAACAACTTGCTTGAGGGTTGATGATCTAGTAAAAGGATTATTGATTTTGATCTTAGATACTGGAGCAGGTGAAGGGAGATGCAACTTCCTTCCCTTCTTGGATGTGGTTTTGGTGGATGAAGGGACTTCTTCCAATTCAAGTTAAGGAGGAGGTGAAAAATATCTCTTTGGAGAGTGATGAACCTCCCTCTCTTCTTCTTCAATTTCCTTGGGGGTTTATTTTTCTTGAGTAGTGGGTTTAATTTTTCTCTTCTTGCTTGTTCTTTTTGTGGCAAAAATATTAGATGGAAAAGGGATCTGCATCCTAGATTGAGGGGTAGAGGCTATATCTAGCTGCATATGGGCAAATACAATTAATTATTTCCAAGGAATTTTCCTTTTATTCAACTCTTCCATCACGAACATCTTGATCAACCCAGAGTGGAAGACACTAGTGTCCATAGCCTTGGAATTGGCTTGGACTCTATCAGACATATTTCCCATACTCCTCAAAAGATAAAAAGGGATATTCATTGCATCCTTACCAATGAAATGTAGAAAGAGTCTTATATGATATTGGTATAACATGTTAAACCTTCCCTCACATGTAAAATATCTCTGGATGATCTTAAACATTTTATCAAAAACTTCAACTAGGTGGCTCCTAGGAGCTCCCTTAGAAAAAAATTCTTTCTGATATTCTGGTTTGAGGAAGCCCTTGGAAAAGGAACCATTGAGGACCATGGATTTGAACCACCTCTCACCAATATTAGTTATCAGTGGTTGTTGCAATAGAGGCCTCAGATACCTCAAAATCAAGATTTCCCACCTTAGTCTTAATGCCATCAAAGAGTAATGAAAATTGCCTTTCTACTTCAAGGTGTCCCCTCTGCATGTTTTGACAAAAAGAGAGGTAGACAACCCTTTGGAAAACCTCTCTAACCATTAGCTCAGCATCAAACAGGTGGATGTCAGAAGGTTCGGTCCTGACCACACTCCCTCCCTTGTGAGACTTCTTCCTTTGAGGTGTCTCCATGGATATAAACAGGGGATCAAAGGTTGTGATGTAATGAGGGGTAAAGGAACCAAATAAAGGCAAATATCAATGAGAAATGACAATGGCTAATTGTTTCTCTCTCTCAAGGATTTTCCTCCAACTCACTTTGAATTAAGAATAGACTGGTTTGATGGATTTTATTTTAAAAAATGAGAGAAAGGAACTATGAAGAAAGGTATGTAGGGATGCACTTCTTAGTTTTATGCCACCCTACAATAGTCATCAAAAATTTAAAAGGTAAGCA
>JZKD02S0705273.1:70142-90971 GCA_000966675.3 Picea glauca | reverse complement strand
TTTATCCAGAGTATTTCAACCCAATATTCAACTCGGGATATCCGATCAAACTAATATAGCGTTAAATCTTCTCAGTACGACTCTTAAAACTGTTGATACCCGAGAAGAATTAGAATGTTCATGGATGGCCATTGAACAAGACATTGTAACCCAGGAACAGTTGGAAGCCAGACAACATGAACGTAGGAATCTTCATTAGCTTCCCACATCAAGGTTAGCGAAATCCTCTATCAACTATTACCATATTTACGGATGCCTTGACACTGTACTTTAAGCCTTAGTACAGACTCAGGAACAACACCTGCCTGGAAAGTGTGTCAGTGAAATTCTTATAATAATTGCATGAGAACATTGCTTCTCAATCCATCAATCTGTCATTTTGTAATTATACCATCTAACTGCTTTGAATCTATCTATGCAAACACTTCATCATTCTCAAAAGATAGTTCTCTGATCTATAAAGATTATTGTTAGACTCCCTGTTGTTCTTGATTTTATACTTAAGGCTCAAAGTATAATGTCAGGCATTAGGAAATAAGGAAAGTTTTAATGTTTTCTTTTCCTACTTCAGTTATGTGAGAAAAATTCCTTAAATTGAATTAACAATATAACATCTCAGAGGTCATTTTCCATGTCTGAGTTAAAATTAAAAGGTATTGAATGTAATGAGATAAAAACATAAAGTTGTTATACAAACCAAGGCATCAATTTCAAAAGAATCTTACATTGTTACAGAAGAACAAAATATATCATATAACCTTTAATGAATCATAAAATGTAGAAATCCAATTAACTCACAGGTCTTGTATTTACGAACAACAAATACAGAGGAAAATATGTTTGTTATCAGATAACTAATATAACACAGTATATGTTGTACTAAATTGCGATCAGGAATTCATTAAGGAAATATATATAAAGATGTTGAGATATGGAAATACATAAGAAAACATAACTCAATCTGGACGAAATGTGGAATCTCTGGTCTGCACTTGTATTAATTCTCAATGAGCAGATTTTTCTCAATTACATACGACAAGAAGCAACCATTGTTCATTCTTTCAAATATGCATTTATACAAAGATTCACAACCATAAGTGGTTGGAATCCCCTTATTTCTAAAAAGTAACAGCTACAAAATGAGAAATGTGGATCACTTCGTTTAGTTATCCTCTGTCTCGTGATGGTAGAGACGTTTTCCTTCCTTGTTTTCCATCTTGGACACATATATTCTCTAATCATGACCTGTACAGATGATGTGTATAGGTTACTTCATTAGTTTTTTGAAGCACAACCCTTTCCTCGTCCAATACATTCGACACACCTACTTACAAATTGTTCTATCAGTTTGGAGGGTTTTGTCACATCCTTTGCCTCAGAAATATACCGTTTCTTTTCCAATAGTGGCAATTTGTCCTCCATTCCTTTTTCTTCTGCAGTCATTGATTGTAGCTGCAAATTAGGTTTCACCAGCCATCTACCTATCTAAGCGATATCGACATGTTTTAGCTGTGATATTTCAGCCTGAGTTTCTTCTGAGATTGTTTTGATATCGATTTGATGTTTTGCTACATCAACTTGTCCCAGTACTTCGGAAAGATCACCTTTTCCAAAGCCTGAAGACTCTTTATTCAGTGAGTGGAAAGCCTCTTTGATTTCCTTAGCCGTTGTTTTACTTTTGAATATGTTGGCCTCCCTGGTCTTCAATAGTATGTCACCTATGACCTACTCTGAAACAAACAACCTAGGAACTATAGACATTTCTTCTCTGGCTGATGACACAATCGCCTCTTGAAAAGTAACCCAAGCTACAGTAGCCTCTCTTTCTCTGAAGAAAATATTATCTAATGATTTGTTCACCACCTGAAAATGATTTTGGATAATTTCCACCTTGTTCAAAAGGATTCATTGCACTATATCTAGCTTCTCGCATACCTCCACTGCCTATGCTTGGAAAACGGTTATATCAATAACCAAGTTCTCAGTCAAATTCACCGTGTCCTGTAATTGCTTCACCAGTTCACCTTGATGAATGGCCTGACCTTCGCTCGCATGTACATTTATTTTCATCCCCTCGAGTTTGGATTTTAACTACTGAATTTCTTGTTTATCACTGGCTCTAGCCTGTTCGAGACCTTTGTTGACTTCATTCTTGAAATTTTTCTCTACAGTCCTTATTTGATCCTGCAATTTTCTTATCAATAGATTTCTTTATTTCAATTGCTCTGCTAGATTTGCGACCGACCACTAATTTTTTGTAGCAAAGGCACCTAATGAACCGACCATTTCCTTGTAGAGATCTAAATCCTCCAAGCCTTGTACATCAAATATCATCCTTTCCTTTTGGTTACTACCCCCTTCTTTCTTCTACAATTCTCTTCTAACTGTGTCCCTCCTCTTTGTGCTAAAGAAAAAGTTTGAAGGAGGCATCTCTTCAAGTGGGATCGGGGTAAGATCACTTGCAAAATTAACTTTGGAACTAGGAGTTCTGAAACTTGACTACAAAGGGGTTAGTGATGAAATAGGACAACCTATCTCTCTGAACTATTTTCCTTCTGTTGTTTTTGAGGTATCGATAGGGGTGATTGGTGATGAAGAAGGTTCCATTTTTTTTTGTTTCAGAAGCATTTCAGATCGAACCTTTGTCTTCGGCCCTATATATCCTACCCACGAGGCTTCTAATTCTTGTGTAGACACTTTGAGATTCTTTGGAATTTCCTCGGTATTTTGTTTACCAGCAGACTCTGGTTCAAAACCTAGAGGTATGGATCCCTACATTGGAGGGGTGGTTATCAATTCTCCCAGTAGTATCTTGGGAAAACTACTTTGTCTGTGCCTTTGGAAAGTCAAGAAATTGTTTTGTTGGTTAGGGGATAATGTCTGAACTCTGCCTTGTACCTCCTCATAAGATCTGATTCCCATGAATATATTGTCATATGGGGAATATTCATGCATACATATTTTCATATTGAATTTACCTAGGTGCTTCTCCACTATATGGTATGGATCATGTCTTTTGAATTTAATGTCGACCAATTTGACATCCTCTAAAGCTGCAACCTCTACTTTGGAATGGCCAAAATTCAACAAGGAAAACCTTCCAACCTGTAGAGGAAAGGTTGGCCAAAATTTCTTCTGACTTGCTTTTAGCTCTTTGTCAATGCCTCCTATTACCATCTAGTAAGCCACTTCTCTACACACTAGTCTATCGGACAGAAACTTTGGGAGAGCATGAGGGGAAACCGAGCATCCAAAAACCTTGATATAGGAGAAATTTTCTTCAATGAACCAATCTGCAACTTGTTTAAGGTTTCCCATAATTTGATCTAAAATCCGAGGAGGTGGATGACCATATAGTGTTTGATGAACGGGGATCATTACATTATGGAATATTTCATAAAATAAATCTTTGTCTTTTTCCTCCCATAGTTTGCAATGATAAAAATGGATAGGTTCGGCACTAGTCGGGTTCCAACTCCAATTAATCAATGGAAATGGAGTCATAAAATAGATGGCATCCATGACATATGTAGACATATAAAAGGGGCAGGTTGACCTTTTGAATTCTCCATTTGATACTCAGTAATTTCCTTGGCTAGGTTATCGGACAACATCTTATCCCAGTCGAAAGTGAAACCCTCGACTACCTCATGCATCATTGATACCCATTCCACCGGGAAATGTGTAGGTATTTTCTTACCAAATATTCTACATATCATCATGGCTACATAGATCATATACTCATTTAATGATGTGGAGGAATAAAAACCATGGGAGTCAGCTCTGAATTTTGCTAGAATTCCCCACCAGGTTTTAACTATATCTGGGTAGCTTCGGTCAAATTGCACACATTCTTTTTGTTCAAACTCCATCATGAACACAACATTAAAAATATATTTTGGGTCAGGGGATATATTGTACATTACTTGAAGGTGTTTTGGCCTGAAAGAGCCAACAACGACCTTTTGGTGGTTGATGATGCTCCTAGTCTGCACATCAGTGTTTTCCAGACCCCAACTTATCATGTCATTATATGGCATGAGCTTCGATCGCATAGCTATTTTATGAAGATCAGACTCTGCTATAATTCTGAGTTTGGTTCCTTGAGTTTCGTTCTTTTCATCTCCAGAATCGTCTGGGCAATTTATAACTTCGTTCTCCAAGATTTCAAAAATCTGCATCCATGATCTGATTGAATCTACAACATGTGGCATAGTATCAGAAAGAACGTCGACATTTGGATTCGAACCTTCACTGACATCATCATTCTTCTTCGAATTTTCCTGGGTGCCATTATGTTAGAAATAGAACACGAATACCTATTGTAGGGGAGAATGCGTAAGATTT
The DNA here is from genome assembly GCA_000966675.3 of Picea glauca. Classification (NCBI taxonomy): domain Eukaryota; kingdom Viridiplantae; phylum Streptophyta; class Pinopsida; order Pinales; family Pinaceae; genus Picea; species Picea glauca. Next base: position 86,624 of record JZKD02S0705273.1, on the reverse strand, counting down.
CCTTGGATAAAACTCACTACTTTGTTTAAGGTAACATTGAAATTCAAAATAGAACATCTTTATTTACGCTCAACTTGCATTAATTCGAGTATGATTTTACGGATGATGAATTTATTGGTTTTAATGAGGAAAGTATATCTGGTGATACACACTCTATGCTAAAAATCATTTCATTTGATCCATAATAAATGTTACTAAATATCGGAGATTTGCGATCAAGAGTTTTGGATGGAACAAAATTGAAATATCCTGAAAGCAAATGCGCGAAATATTGATTTACACTATTAATTTCCTTTTAAGAAGTTAATTAATCATGTTTAAAACTCAATGCTTTTGAGGACTCGAGTTTTAGGATTTTTTATATGAGATGAATGTAAAACCGCCGATTCCCGAAACACAAAATGATTAATTTCTTTGACTTAGTTTGATTTAATTAATTAGGATTTAGTCTTTCAGCATTTTACCGTTCATCTTTCAGGTACTAGGATTTTGAAAGTTAAGACATAACGAAATATCTTAAACACGAAGCTCCAAAGAAACTTTCATAATTTTGACTCATTAATCATTTGGTGGCTCCACAAATATGAAATATTTAAGATCATTCGATCATACGGAAAACTTTATCAACAGTGAGATTCAAATGCGCGTTGTCCTTATTTAAGCGAAAAAATAAATTTATTAAAGTTTAAAGTTTAGAAAAATATGTGTTCCAACATCGGCTCCACCTAGGGATCATGTATCCCTGCGAGACGTCGAAGAATAGTATACCAGGTGCCTTTATTGGGTAAATGTAGTCATTATTACATTTCTGTGAAACACCTTCTGAAAAAGGACACACAAAAGGATTTAGGATTTCATCCTTATCTCTGAAAACTTTCAAAACTTAATCATTCACTAATCTCGAGTTTTAGTCTTATCAATGACTTCCTTTTCTTAAATATGACTTCAGATTTGCTTAAGATAATCAAAACAACCTTAAACGTTCTACCAGGCTTTGTTCGATTTTTCTCGCATCAAGGTAAAGTAATTTCAATGTTTTTAGTCAGGGAGTCCCATGTTATCTTAGAATGTAGATCTAGTCGAAAAGAGAACTAGTTACCATATTACATTATAATTCATATATAACAACCTTACAGATTCATAGACATTGCTTCACTGCCAGCGAGCCTATTCAGTACCCTGGTGAAGTTATCTAATTTCCCACATTGAATTTCCATTCACCACTTAAATTAGTAATTTTGCATTTAAATGTTGAGATGAGGGAAATCATTTAATGAATTTCCTTTCATCATTTATTTTTGGACTAGATGGGGGCAATCATTTTATGAATTTCCTTTCACCATATGTCCTATATATATTTTTTAAAACATGGATGATATATGTTCATAATTTAGCAACAGAGGCCTATCAACTCACTTTGATTACTCTGGACTAATCCTCCTTTGAGCTTCAAAACACCTTCATCTACAGAGAAGTTCTCAATGGGGATTTTTTATTTTCCAGGGACTTTCCTTGAGCGAAACTGATCAGTTTAAACTTGTTAGAAGGGCTAAGATTGTTAGGATTAACCTAGACATACTTTTTGTTCAGTTAAAGTTAGAATAATCGTACGAAATTTTGCCTATTCTCGTTTTGAAGATTTTCTTATGAGTTTTCAAATTTAAGGTGCAACCCTTTTTCCTCTATGAAGACCATGGGATGGTATCAGGAATCATGTGAAAATACATCTTGAAAATGAGCAGGGGATCAGAATGAGGGTTTCGATGTTCTGTTGTAAGCATGGACACCCTTGTGCAAACTTTTTACTTGATCCTTGAAACTTTTTCTTTAAGGTCTTCTCATTGCTTATTTTTTATTATAAGCTTTATTTCATTTTTATTTTATTCAAAGAAAATTCTTGATAATCGAAACGTAATTTTTCATTCCTCTGGTTATATATTAGGTGACAATATTTATACATACGAGACCTTACTTATACTAAGTGATATCTCTTTAAAAATTTAAAAGGGCGGAAGCTCATACCTTAGATTTACTATTATATTTTCAACCAAGTAAACTATTTATTTATCACCTTGTTTTGAGAGAAAGCCAATGTTCTAATATGTGAAGGTTGATTTATGATATCTCTTTTCTCTCGGCTATCAAAAATTATCGTGCATGAAAATAACATGAAGAGTGTCAAGAACTTACGTAGACCAAAACTCTCAGTGTTACTTATTTTTATATTTTTGTTTTTATGAAATAAACTAACCTGGTTTTATTTACAATGAAAGTAAAAACTTACCAAAAAAATAAAAACTGTGAATCAAAAAACAAAGAAATCAAACCGGTATATACAGTGAGAGTTTGGAAACTGATTACTACATAAAATGCTTCAGGTAACGCCCATTGATAGGGGTGTTAAGGATTTTACCATCCATATTTTCTAACAAAAATAAATTCTTCCCTTTAGAAGATGTTATTTTGAAAGGTCCACACCAGATATGGTCGAATTTACCGTGCTTTCTTGAATCTTCCTTCCTAGCATCCCATTTTAAAACTTGGTCACCAAGGAGGAATTCCCTATCTTTAGATTTTTGGTCAAATAGGGATTTCATGTTATCCTGATACTTCTGAATTTTTTCATCCACTTCAGCCCTATTTTGCTGGACTTCAATCAATTGATTTACTCTTCTGGTGACGTGATTTAGCTCCTCCCTTTTGTCTTACCAGAGTTTCATTACAGGCAGAGCCAGTTTTATGGGTAATACCACATCAGTCCCATACACCATTTAAAAAGAGGATGTCCTGATCGATTTCTTGGTGCCTATCAGATTCGCCCACAAAGCATATTTCAAATGCACATGTTAGGCTTTCTTATTTTCGTTCAACACTTTATTAATTATCATGATCAAGATTTTATTTGATGATTCAACTAATCCATTGCCTTGAGGATAGTACGTTGTTGAATGGCCTAGTACAATATTGTACTTTTGGAAAAAACTAACCATTGCCATAGATTTAAATGCCTGGGCATTATCTGTAACTATCTTTCGAGGACAACCAAATCTAGATAAAATGTTTTCCTCTAAGAAATTTATCAACACCGAATCTATAGTGTTTCTGTTCGGAATGGATTCTACCCATTTAGTGAAATAATCCGTAGCGGTTAGAATCCATTTTTGTTGTGTGCTAGAGTGTGGATTGATTTCACCAATAAAATCTAGCCCCGATTGTTGAAACGAGGATTCAATTTTAACTGGGACCAAAAGTAATTCGGGAAACTTTTATTTGCTTGAAAATAGTTGGTAGGGGTTACAGGCTCTGCAGCGAATAATTTAGGCCAATAATATCCTTCTCTCAGGATTTTATAGGTCATTTCTCATGCATGATGTCCTCCACACACTCCTTCATGAAATTCATTTATGACTCTCTCTGTTTCAGATTCCACCAAACAGCTTAGTAAAAAGCCTAGAGGATCCTTCCAATATAATTGGCTATCCATGATACAATAATTTACTGCGTGCAAATTCAACGTCCTAGCTTTGGAAGGAGTCATCTCACGTGGGCACTATAGAGTCAGAAGGTAAGAGACTATATCTTTGTACCAAGTTGAAGAAGAGAACTTCTCCTAGATTTGAGTTGTAGGCATTTGATCGTCAAATTCTCCTATATCTGGAATTTCTTCGCAAGCTTACAGATGGTTTATTCCAAGCGCTCTGAAATTAGATTCGTCTAGTAGCTTAGCCAAACCCTTTAATTTGAAGAGATTTGTCGGTTTTACCTCCAGATCAAATTCTTGAATTTTAGCAAGCCATTGACCCCTCCTTCCATCACTATCGGGTTGAACAAATATATCTTTAACAAAACTGGTGGGTACATATACAATTATTTTAGAATGTAGTACATAGGTCCTGAAAGCCTTTAGGTATTTCACCATTGCATATGCTTTATTTTCCAGTATATTGTATCTCAACTCCGCGTCTCTAATGATTTTACTGAAGAATGCTATTGGTTGTTTGAACCCTTCTTCGTTCCTCTATAGGGGTACTTCCGCAATGGTGTGTTTGGATGCAAATGAGAAAATTAAGAATTATTTCAAATAATCTAGGCTTGCTAGCACTGGTGCTTCACCTATAACCTTCTTGATGCATTCAAATGATGCTTTGTCTTCAGTCATCCATTTGACCTTGCTGTCCTTCTTAAGCATATTTGTAATCAATTTTACAATTTCAGTGAAGTTTGGGATGAATCTTCTTAAAAAATTATTTTTTCCTAAAAATGACTAAATCATTTTTCTATTTCTAGGAATATTGATATTATCTATAGCTTCAACCTTTTTCGGGTCGATTTTAATTCCATCTTGAGATACTATGTGGCCCAAGATTTTACCTTCTTGCATTTCAAAGTGATATTTCTTGGCATATAAAGAAAAACCTTCTCAAATGTCTCTTTGAGGTGTACCAAGTGTTCTGCATCAGTTTTAGAAAATATAGTTAGATCATCAAGTTAGATGACAATGAACTTATCTCTTTCACTAACAAAGGAAATGTCCATAGCTTGTTGGAAAGTGGCACCTGCGTTCATCAAACCAAATGGAAAATTTTCATACATAAAGGTACCCCATGGGGTGGTGAACACAGTTTTTTATCTATCATCCTCGTGGACTGCAATTTGATTCTAGCCCGAAAATCCATCAATCATAGAAATTCTATTTTATCTAACCAATTTTTCCAATACATGATCCATTTTAGGTAATGGATAATTATCTTTGAGGGATGATTTGTTTAAATTTCTAAAGTTTACACATAGTTTGATTTCACCGTTCTTCTTTCTTACCAGGACTATATTGGATACCCATTCAGAGTATCTGAGTGGAACAATGATTTTAGCATCCAGGAGCTTCTTTACCTCCTTTTCTATCACAGACAGTAGTATGGGATTTTTCTGTCTGAGCTTCTTCCTGAACGATTTAACACCCTTCTTTAGAGGAATTTTGTGTTCGATTATGATGGTATCATAAGTTCTTAATTCATCATAGGACCAGGCAAAAAAGTCCTTGTACTTTTTGAGAAATTCGACATATTTGTTTTTTATTTAAAGAGGAAGGTATTTAGATAATTTTACCAACTTAGGAGTTTCCTTGGTGCCTATATCATAGTCTTCAACCTCTTTTGGCTGAGGCTGCAAAGTAGATTTTAAGGGAATATCATCTTGATCGAATAATCTCTCCAGAGGAATCAGACCTTTAGGGATCTAATTATCTTTAGTACCAACATGCAGTGATTAGTGATCTTATCTCGAAACTCTTGAGGATCTTCACCTTCCTTCATAATCCAAGCAGGATCATTTTGATTTTCCTGATCAATATGTGTTTCAACAAATTTGTCCACCATTTCTAAGAATTGTCTGATTTTCTCATCATCTTCGAATACCTGCCAGTGTTGGATATTGTTTGGTATTGATCGTATGTGCCTCATTTCTATATGATAATTTAGTTTGAGGATAGTAGGAGGTACAAACATTGCAATGGCTTTGCCCAAGGAATCCTCCTGTTGATTTTCCATTCTAGGGATGTGGTGGATATTAAATAATGAGAAACAATTCTCAATTAGATCCCAGGCACAATTTCTGTAGGATCTCAACCTTGGGTGTTTGGCCTAATACTATTGCTTTATCTGTTTTACGATCAATTCTACATCACCATAAACTATCAGGTTTTCAATTTTCATCTTCCTGACAGCCTCTCATCCCAAGACCAGGGCTCATATTCACATACATTATTGGTGTAATCGATATCCCACTGTAATCTATAAGAGAAGGGAATAATAAACTCATCCCCGAGTGCCACAAACAACACTCCAGCTCCTAGTCCTTTACATGATGAAGCACCATCGAAATACATTTTCCAAACTCCAATCTTATTTACATTTTTATTTTTATTTTCTATTTTTTTCTTTTTCTGTATAATTTTCTTCTATACATTCTTCTAAATAATCATCAATCGATAGTATACAATTTCCTAAATCTTGATCTGTGACATAAATAGGGTAATTATCGGATTCAGCGGATCACTTACTGTATATGCCAACCTTGTTTCTCTATACAGGTGGGTGAACCGTCTGCTGGAGATCGAGATTTTAGCATATGTCATGTCGAGTTGAAGGGATCCTCCAAGTTTGGCACCCCAAGACCTAGACAAAAACATGTCATACTTTGGAGGGATATCAGCAACAACCACATCCATCAGAATATGTTTTATAGGGATATATTCCATACCAACCACTAAATCTTTAATCATACCTATACATTTAACTTTTCTCGAATCAAAACAATACATGTCTTCGTTCGGTCTAGTGATTTTGATACCAAGTCTATCCATAATAGCTTTAGGCATCACATTGTGGGAAGCTCCAGAATCCAACATGTAGTTATGGAGTAGATGATCATGCACAGTTAGCATAATGTAGAAGGGAGTGACAGTATCTCTGGCACCTTCAAAGCACGGACCAAATATTATATTTGGTTTATCATCTTCTAAATTTATAACATCGGCCTAATTTTCAATATCCAGAAAGTTTATCATTTTAACAATTTGTTTTCTATATGTAGGGTTATTTTCCAGTTCGACCAGAGGTATGGGAATCTTGATCTTATTAATCTCACTTTCTAGATTAAAACTTCCCGCTGTCTTATCGGCTTCTCTGGTTTGTATTTCTATCTCCCTTTTTATTTATTTATTGGTATGTGTTTATTTAGTTTCAACTGTTTTTATTTCGACAGTCTGTGTTTTGACTGCTTTTGTTTTGACAGTCGGTGAGTTAGTCGCTTTTAATTTGGCATTCTTCATTTTAGCTTCTTTTATTTTGGTAGTCTGTGTTTCAGCTGCTAGTTGAGCTGCCTTAGTTCTTTACTTCTTGACAAGATTTTCTTCAGTTGGGTAGTTGTGATACTTATATCTCTAGGCCTTAGATTATACTTATGTTGGAGCTTGACCATTATATTATCGATGATTCCTTGATAAGCATAATCTTTTGTGATATTTATGCTACCATCACTACTAGACCGNTTTTCTTCAATGAACCAATCTGCAACTTGTTTAAGGTTTCCCATAATTTGATCTAAAATCCGAGGAGGTGGATGACCATATAGTGTTTGATGAACGGGGATCATTACATTATGGAATATTTCATAAAATAAATCTTTGTCTTTTTCCTCCCATAGTTTGCAATGATAAAAATGGATAGGTTCGGCACTAGTCGGGTTCCAACTCCAATTAATCAATGGAAATGGAGTCATAAAATAGATGGCATCCATGACATATGTAGACATATAAAAGGGGCAGGTTGACCTTTTGAATTCTCCATTTGATACTCAGTAATTTCCTTGGCTAGGTTATCGGACAACATCTTATCCCAGTCGAAAGTGAAACCCTCGACTACCTCATGCATCATTGATACCCATTCCACCGGGAAATGTGTAGGTATTTTCTTACCAAATATTCTACATATCATCATGGCTACATAGATCATATACTCATTTAATGATGTGGAGGAATAAAAACCATGGGAGTCAGCTCTGAATTTTGCTAGAATTCCCCACCAGGTTTTAACTATATCTGGGTAGCTTCGGTCAAATTGCACACATTCTTTTTGTTCAAACTCCATCATGAACACAACATTAAAAATATATTTTGGGTCAGGGGATATATTGTACATTACTTGAAGGTGTTTTGGCCTGAAAGAGCCAACAACGACCTTTTGGTGGTTGATGATGCTCCTAGTCTGCACATCAGTGTTTTCCAGACCCCAACTTATCATGTCATTATATGGCATGAGCTTCGATCGCATAGCTATTTTATGAAGATCAGACTCTGCTATAATTCTGAGTTTGGTTCCTTGAGTTTCGTTCTTTTCATCTCCAGAATCGTCTGGGCAATTTATAACTTCGTTCTCCAAGATTTCAAAAATCTGCATCCATGATCTGATTGAATCTACAACATGTGGCATAGTATCAGAAAGAACGTCGACATTTGGATTCGAACCTTCACTGACATCATCATTCTTCTTCGAATTTTCCTGGGTGCCATTATGTTAGAAATAGAACACGAATACCTATTGTAGGGGAGAATGCGTAAGATTTCCTTGGATAAAACTCACTACTTTGTTTAAGGTAACATTGAAATTCAAAATAGAACATCTTTATTTACGCTCAACTTGCATTAATTCGAGTATGATTTTACGGATGATGAATTTATTGGTTTTAATGAGGAAAGTATATCTGGTGATACACACTCTATGCTAAAAATCATTTCATTTGATCCATAATAAATGTTACTAAATATCGGAGATTTGCGATCAAGAGTTTTGGATGGAACAAAATTGAAATATCCTGAAAGCAAATGCGCGAAATATTGATTTACACTATTAATTTCCTTTTAAGAAGTTAATTAATCATGTTTAAAACTCAATGCTTTTGAGGACTCGAGTTTTAGGATTTTTTATATGAGATGAATGTAAAACCGCCGATTCCCGAAACACAAAATGATTAATTTCTTTGACTTAGTTTGATTTAATTAATTAGGATTTAGTCTTTCAGCATTTTACCGTTCATCTTTCAGGTACTAGGATTTTGAAAGTTAAGACATAACGAAATATCTTAAACACGAAGCTCCAAAGAAACTTTCATAATTTTGACTCATTAATCATTTGGTGGCTCCACAAATATGAAATATTTAAGATCATTCGATCATACGGAAAACTTTATCAACAGTGAGATTCAAATGCGCGTTGTCCTTATTTAAGCGAAAAAATAAATTTATTAAAGTTTAAAGTTTAGAAAAATATGTGTTCCAACATCGGCTCCACCTAGGGATCATGTATCCCTGCGAGACGTCGAAGAATAGTATACCAGGTGCCTTTATTGGGTAAATGTAGTCATTATTACATTTCTGTGAAACACCTTCTGAAAAAGGACACACAAAAGGATTTAGGATTTCATCCTTATCTCTGAAAACTTTCAAAACTTAATCATTCACTAATCTCGAGTTTTAGTCTTATCAATGACTTCCTTTTCTTAAATATGACTTCAGATTTGCTTAAGATAATCAAAACAACCTTAAACGTTCTACCAGGCTTTGTTCGATTTTTCTCGCATCAAGGTAAAGTAATTTCAATGTTTTTAGTCAGGGAGTCCCATGTTATCTTAGAATGTAGATCTAGTCGAAAAGAGAACTAGTTACCATATTACATTATAATTCATATATAACAACCTTACAGATTCATAGACATTGCTTCACTGCCAGCGAGCCTATTCAGTACCCTGGTGAAGTTATCTAATTTCCCACATTGAATTTCCATTCACCACTTAAATTAGTAATTTTGCATTTAAATGTTGAGATGAGGGAAATCATTTAATGAATTTCCTTTCATCATTTATTTTTGGACTAGATGGGGGCAATCATTTTATGAATTTCCTTTCACCATATGTCCTATATATATTTTTTAAAACATGGATGATATATGTTCATAATTTAGCAACAGAGGCCTATCAACTCACTTTGATTACTCTGGACTAATCCTCCTTTGAGCTTCAAAACACCTTCATCTACAGAGAAGTTCTCAATGGGGATTTTTTATTTTCCAGGGACTTTCCTTGAGCGAAACTGATCAGTTTAAACTTGTTAGAAGGGCTAAGATTGTTAGGATTAACCTAGACATACTTTTTGTTCAGTTAAAGTTAGAATAATCGTACGAAATTTTGCCTATTCTCGTTTTGAAGATTTTCTTATGAGTTTTCAAATTTAAGGTGCAACCCTTTTTCCTCTATGAAGACCATGGGATGGTATCAGGAATCATGTGAAAATACATCTTGAAAATGAGCAGGGGATCAGAATGAGGGTTTCGATGTTCTGTTGTAAGCATGGACACCCTTGTGCAAACTTTTTACTTGATCCTTGAAACTTTTTCTTTAAGGTCTTCTCATTGCTTATTTTTTATTATAAGCTTTATTTCATTTTTATTTTATTCAAAGAAAATTCTTGATAATCGAAACGTAATTTTTCATTCCTCTGGTTATATATTAGGTGACAATATTTATACATACGAGACCTTACTTATACTAAGTGATATCTCTTTAAAAATTTAAAAGGGCGGAAGCTCATACCTTAGATTTACTATTATATTTTCAACCAAGTAAACTATTTATTTATCACCTTGTTTTGAGAGAAAGCCAATGTTCTAATATGTGAAGGTTGATTTATGATATCTCTTTTCTCTCGGCTATCAAAAATTATCGTGCATGAAAATAACATGAAGAGTGTCAAGAACTTACGTAGACCAAAACTCTCAGTGTTACTTATTTTTATATTTTTGTTTTTATGAAATAAACTAACCTGGTTTTATTTACAATGAAAGTAAAAACTTACCAAAAAAATAAAAACTGTGAATCAAAAAACAAAGAAATCAAACCGGTATATACAGTGAGAGTTTGGAAACTGATTACTACATAAAATGCTTCAGGTAACGCCCATTGATAGGGGTGTTAAGGATTTTACCATCCATATTTTCTAACAAAAATAAATTCTTCCCTTTAGAAGATGTTATTTTGAAAGGTCCACACCAGATATGGTCGAATTTACCGTGCTTTCTTGAATCTTCCTTCCTAGCATCCCATTTTAAAACTTGGTCACCAAGGAGGAATTCCCTATCTTTAGATTTTTGGTCAAATAGGGATTTCATGTTATCCTGATACTTCTGAATTTTTTCATCCACTTCAGCCCTATTTTGCTGGACTTCAATCAATTGATTTACTCTTCTGGTGACGTGATTTAGCTCCTCCCTTTTGTCTTACCAGAGTTTCATTACAGGCAGAGCCAGTTTTATGGGTAATACCACATCAGTCCCATACACCATTTAAAAAGAGGATGTCCTGATCGATTTCTTGGTGCCTATCAGATTCGCCCACAAAGCATATTTCAAATGCACATGTTAGGCTTTCTTATTTTCGTTCAACACTTTATTAATTATCATGATCAAGATTTTATTTGATGATTCAACTAATCCATTGCCTTGAGGATAGTACGTTGTTGAATGGCCTAGTACAATATTGTACTTTTGGAAAAAACTAACCATTGCCATAGATTTAAATGCCTGGGCATTATCTGTAACTATCTTTCGAGGACAACCAAATCTAGATAAAATGTTTTCCTCTAAGAAATTTATCAACACCGAATCTATAGTGTTTCTGTTCGGAATGGATTCTACCCATTTAGTGAAATAATCCGTAGCGGTTAGAATCCATTTTTGTTGTGTGCTAGAGTGTGGATTGATTTCACCAATAAAATCTAGCCCCGATTGTTGAAACGAGGATTCAATTTTAACTGGGACCAAAAGTAATTCGGGAAACTTTTATTTGCTTGAAAATAGTTGGTAGGGGTTACAGGCTCTGCAGCGAATAATTTAGGCCAATAATATCCTTCTCTCAGGATTTTATAGGTCATTTCTCATGCATGATGTCCTCCACACACTCCTTCATGAAATTCATTTATGACTCTCTCTGTTTCAGATTCCACCAAACAGCTTAGTAAAAAGCCTAGAGGATCCTTCCAATATAATTGGCTATCCATGATACAATAATTTACTGCGTGCAAATTCAACGTCCTAGCTTTGGAAGGAGTCATCTCACGTGGGCACTATAGAGTCAGAAGGTAAGAGACTATATCTTTGTACCAAGTTGAAGAAGAGAACTTCTCCTAGATTTGAGTTGTAGGCATTTGATCGTCAAATTCTCCTATATCTGGAATTTCTTCGCAAGCTTACAGATGGTTTATTCCAAGCGCTCTGAAATTAGATTCGTCTAGTAGCTTAGCCAAACCCTTTAATTTGAAGAGATTTGTCGGTTTTACCTCCAGATCAAATTCTTGAATTTTAGCAAGCCATTGACCCCTCCTTCCATCACTATCGGGTTGAACAAATATATCTTTAACAAAACTGGTGGGTACATATACAATTATTTTAGAATGTAGTACATAGGTCCTGAAAGCCTTTAGGTATTTCACCATTGCATATGCTTTATTTTCCAGTATATTGTATCTCAACTCCGCGTCTCTAATGATTTTACTGAAGAATGCTATTGGTTGTTTGAACCCTTCTTCATTCCTCTATAGGGGTACTTCCGCAATGGTGTGTTTGGATGCAAATGAGAAAATTAAGAATTATTTCAAATAATCTAGGCTTGCTAGCACTGGTGCTTCACCTATGACCTTCTTGATGCATTCGAATGATGCTTTGTCTTCAGTCATCCATTTGACCTTGCTGTCCTTCTTAAGCATATTTGTAATCAATTTTACAATTTCAGCGAAGTTTGGGATGAATCTTCTTAAAAAATTATTTTTTCCTAAAAATGACTAAATCATTTTTCTATTTCTAGGAATATTGATATTATCTATAGCTTCAACCTTTTTCAGGTCGATTTTAATTCCATCTTGAGATACTATGTGGCCCAAGATTTTACCTTCTTGCATTTCAAAGTGATATTTCTTGGTATATAAAGAAAAACCTTCTCAAATGTCTCTTTGAGGTGTACCAAGTGTTTTGTATCAGTTTTAGAAAATATAGTTAGATCATCAAGTTAGATGACAATGAACTTATCTCTTTCACTAACAAAGGAAATGTCCATAGTTTGTTGGAAAGTGGCACCTGCGTTCATCAAACCAAATGGAAAATTTTCATACATAAAGGTACCCCATGGGGTGGTGAACACAGTTTTTTATCTATCATCCTCGTGGACTACAATTTGATTCTAGCCCGAAAATCCATCAATCATAGAAATTCTATTTTATCTGACCAATTTTTCCAATACATGATCCATTTTAGGTAATGGATAATTATCTTTGAGGGATGATTTGTTTAAATTTCTAAAGTTTACACATAGTCTGATTTCACCGTTTTTCTTTCTTACCAGGACTATATTGGATACCCATTCAGAGTATCTGAGTGGAACAATGATTTTAGCATCCAGGAGCTTCTTTACCTCCTTTTCTATCACAGACAATAGTATGGGATTTTTCTGTCTGAGCTTCTTCCTGAACGATTTAACACCCTTCTTTAGAGGAATTTTGTGTTCGATTACGATGGTATCATAAGTTCTTAATTCATCATAGGACCAGGCAAAAAATTCCTTGTACTTTTTGAGAAATTTGACATATTTGTTTTTTATTTAAAGAGGAAGGTATTTAGATAATTTTACCAACTTAGGAGTTTCCTTGGTGCCTATATCATAGTCTTCAACCTCTTTTGGCTGAGGCTGCAAAGTAGATTTTAAGGGAATATCATCATGATCGAATAATCTCTCCAGAGGAATCAGACCTTTAGGGATCTAATTATCTTTAGTACCAACATGCGGTGATTAGTGATCTTATCTCGAAAATCTTGAGGATCTTCACCTTCCTGCATAATCCAAGCAGGATCATTTTGATTTTCCTGATCAATATGTGTTTCAACAAATTCGTCCACCATTTCTAAGAATTGTCTGATTTTCTCATCATCTTCGAATACCTGTCAGTGTTGGATATTGTTTGGTATTGATCGTATGTGCCTCATTTCTATATGATAATTTAGTTTGAGGATAGTAGGAGGTACAAACATTGCAATGGCTTTGGCCAAGGAATCCTCCTGTTGATTTTCCATTCTAGGGATGTGGTGGATATTAAATAATGAGAAACAATTCTCAATCAGATCCCAGGCACAATTTCTGTAGGATCTCAACCTTGGGTGTTTGGCCTAATACTATTTCTTTATCTGTTTTACGATCAATTCTACATCACCATAAACTATCAGGTTTTCAATTTTTAGCTTCCTGACAGCCTCTCATCCCAAGACCAGGGCTTCATATTCACATACATTATTGGTGTAATCGATATCCCACTGTAATCTATAAGAGAAGGGAATAATAAACTCATCCCCGAGTGCCACAAACAACACTCCAGCTCCTAGTCCTTTACATGATGAAGCACCATCGAAATACATTTTCCAAACTCCAATCTTATTTACATTTTTATTTTTATTTTCTATTTTTTTCTTTTTCTGTATAATTTTCTTCTATACATTCTTCTAAATAATCATCAATCGATAGTATACAATTTCCTAAATCTTGATCTGTGACATAAATAGGGTAATTATCGGATTCAGCGGATCACTTACTGTATATGCCAACCTTGTTTCTCTATACAGGTGGGTGAACCGTCTGCTGGAGATCGAGATTTTAGCATATGTCATGTCGAGTTGAAGGGATCCTCCAAGTTTGGCACCCCAAGACCTAGACAAAAACATGTCATACTTTGGAGGGATATCAGCAACAACCACATCCATCAGAATATGTTTTATAGGGATATATTCCATACCAACCACTAAATCTTTAATCATACCTATACATTTAACTTTTCTCGAATCAAAACAATACATGTCTTCGTTCGGTCTAGTGATTTTGATACCAAGTCTATCCATAATAGCTTTAGGCATCACATTGTGGGAAGCTCCAGAATCCAACATGTAGTTATGGAGTAGATGATCATGCACAGTTAGCATAATGTAGAAGGGAGTGACAGTATCTCTGGCACCTTCAAAGCACGGACCAAATATTATATTTGGTTTATCATCTTCTAAATTTATAACATCGGCCTAATTTTCAATATCCAGAAAGTTTATCATTTTAACAATTTGTTTTCTATATGTAGGGTTATTTTCCAGTTCGACCAGAGGTATGGGAATCTTGATCTTATTAATCTCACTTTCTAGATTAAAACTTCCCGCTGTCTTATCGGCTTCTCTGGTTTGTATTTCTATCTCCCTTTTTATTTATTTATTGGTATGTGTTTATTTAGTTTCAACTGTTTTTATTTCGACAGTCTGTGTTTTGACTGCTTTTGTTTTGACAGTCGGTGAGTTAGTCGCTTTTAATTTGGCATTCTTCATTTTAGCTTCTTTTATTTTGGTAGTCTGTGTTTCAGCTGCTAGTTGAGCTGCCTTAGTTCTTTACTTCTTGACAAGATTTTCTTCAGTTGGGTAGTTGTGATACTTATATCTCTAGGCCTTAGATTATACTTATGTTGGAGCTTGACCATTATATTATCGATGATTCCTTGATAAGCATAATCTTTTGTGATATTTATGCTACCATCACTACTAGACCGGTATTTTGCGTTTAAATACCTTTCATAATCTTTCCTCATCGAATGAGGTTGTTGAAAATCATCGCCAATATTATTCATATCTTCCTCTAACTCCTCAAAGTTTTACATATCTTCTCCTCCTATAAAATTTTCGTTTTTAAAGGGAGTCTCAATCTTTTGGTCCTCATTTTTTATTTGTCTTTCTTGTATTTGAGGGTTAGGATTTCTTCTAAAATCTTTTATTACAAACTGGTCCAGTTTAGATTGATCCAGTTCCATCTTTGAAATTTTGTTTGATAGTTATTTGATTCTTTTTTCCATATCATCCATCTTATCTCCCAAGGAACTCCTAGATTCGAGGGGTCCTACTTGCTCTCCGAATCGTCTGGTCTTTTTGTTTCCAATTTTGATTTTGGTTTTTAATTTTTCATATGCCATCATATTTGACTCGATTTCCATAGCATCGTCTTGCATTCTAGTGAGGTCGTCAACTCTCCTTTCCCTAAACAGTAGAGGAAAATTGGGCTCGAAATCCCCGACGAAAGTTACTTTTGCTATGGGTTAGGAAGGTTTGACCTCAAATGGGATCTTGTTATATAATTTATTAAATCTTTGAGTGAATTCAAGAAATGTTTCTGAATTTTTGTTTCTTAAAGCTCCAAACTTGGTCAAATAATATAGGTGATCTTTCCTCTCTCCCCATTGTCTAAGAAAGGCACTTTCTAACTCGACATATGATCCTATTGAACCTACCGGCAGTCCTCAGAACCAGGTTCTCACCTATCCTTCGAACGTTTGAACTAGGAGTCTTGAATAAACATCTGCATGCTCAAGGCCAAAGATATTGATGAATTGGTCAAAGAAATTTATGTGCTTAGTCGCGGTTAAGTCTCCCTCTCTTGTAAACTTTGGAAATTTTTTCATATAGTTTTCAGGTAAATCGTGGAGGGGAGATGGGAGGACCAAAGGAGCATATTTAGTAGCCACTTTAGCAAAAATTCTGGAAGGTGGGGGTGGCCCTTGATTACCTCCTCCTCCTCCTCCTCCAACAACAACAACATGTCCTCCTCCACCTCTGCCACCTCTGGCACCACCTCCTCCGACAGTAGCCATTGATAATCTAGGGGATAAAACTTGGAGGTTATAAGGAGGGTTTTCAAATATGTGTAGTGACCTTTCGGTTACTTTGGGATGAAGTGAAAGAGGTTCTGGGAACTGTTTTTCAGGAGACAGAAGATTTGAAAAGGGGGGAAAATAAATATGAGGGATAGGCTCTTCATATTTGTAGGATATATAAACGGGAGAGCCAGTGGGGGTCGAATCAGAGTGGAGGG
>JZKD02S0705273.1:30867-43918 GCA_000966675.3 Picea glauca | reverse complement strand
TTGTTATTGCTATATTATACAATTGGTGTAATATGATTTGTTGATTTCCAAGACCAATTTGCAAATTTGGTTGATTCGAGCTAGGTTGAGTCATAAATTTTGGTCTACAAAACCAACTTTTTTCTCTCCCCAGTATGGTCACCAAAAATGTTGATCTAAAAGACTATTTCACATTTAAATATCAAACTCACAAGGATATGAATCCTCCAATGTTTTTAGAGAGGTGGTGCTTCTCTTGTTATTATAACTCCAATAAAATACAATAAAACAAAGTCCAAGAAGGACGAGACTTAATATTTACATTCACATTAAAGGAAAAACAATAACTGAGATTGGGGACCATGTGTTTAAAAGAAACTTATATGTACAATATTTACAACATAAATAGATAATATGCGCACAAAATATAAGGGATTGATATATCCATCATAACATTCATCAGAACATTGAACAATATGCATGAATAGGGAAAACATAAAATGGACAACAAATAAAAGAAAACTCTAAATTATCATTCCATAAAGCGCCAAAAATATTATGTTGGATAAAACATTTGGAAACTCAACTTTTGATCAAATTATTTGAGAATACAACAATCTAATATCCCAAGTAGCTCTCTTGGAGTCTCAAAAATAATAATGAGTCTTTAAATACAAAGGTAAATGTCTTTAAAGAAAACAAAATGCATTCACCCTTCAAAGAGGACTGGGATAGGGATCACGCAGACCATAAAGTGAAAAGACCTGGAATATAAAATAAGGAAAACAAAGAATCATCCTAAATCTCACAGAATATTGAGAACATAAAGGCAATATGACAAATGATTGTAGCAGAAATGAACTTAAGGAAAACTGAAAGGGTAAAGTTAATGTTCGACTCATTATGATGGAGAGATATTGTAACTTTTACTTTCTTGCAGCTTGTTCCTTTATAGGTGTACGTTGTGGCTTAGGTGGCATAATTGTTGTAACTACTTCTTGATTTTTTGGTTCAATAATTTTGATTAACGCCTTTTTCAACCATTCCTCAATGTAGTCTCTTAAAGGTGCCATGATAATTTCATGTTTAGTTTTAATTTCAAATAATTGATTATCAAATTCCCCCAAATATAGCTCTGAGTGATGCAATTTTTCATCCACTTCATCATTCCTATTGATATACTGAACTAACCATTTTTCAACTTCATCTTTAGAAAATTCTATAGTTTCGGTAGATTCATTAACCCAAGCAACTTTTAGTGCATCAAGTTGTCCCATTAAATATTCTTTGTTTAATATCACGGTATCAATCAATAAATTGGGACTAACCAATTCCTTATTAATATTAACAAGTTTAAGAAATAAATCACTTTTTCTATTCCGTAAGACATCGGTTTCATTTATCATTTCCCTTAACTCTTTGATTCCTCCTAACCAACATGCATTAATATACTTCATAGGTAAGGAGAGGGAATTTTTTATTCCTTCCTTCGGGATTCATTTAAACTTGATACTTTGGTTGAAAATGTGTTTATAGCTTCCTTAAAAAGTCCTTCATCATTTTCCAACTCCTTCTGCAAGTATTCTTTGAAATTATGTATTCTGGAGGAAAAATTATCAATACTTTGGGAAAGCTCCCAAATCTCCTGAATTATGTCAATCTTCTTTTGTATGGAATTACCAAAATATTTTCTTACAACCTATAATAATCTTGATGAGCCTTTGTATTTTGTACTGCTTTCTGGGATATCCTCCAATTCAAGTGTAGGTTGAATCAAACTCAAAGGTTCTAGAAATAATGATCTTGATACCAAAGAAACTTATAACTCTTTTATCCTCTTATTTAATTTTAAATTCCCTTTTTCCATATCATGAATTGATTTTTTTAATCCATATCCAGTAACTCCATGAAATTCTGCAATTTTGGATGGTGCTACTCCATCCAAATCAATTAAACATTTCCATCATTATGATGAATTTTTATTTTTGGTATTAACTTTTTAAAATAATAGTTTCTTAGTTTAATGATTGTATGTCACATGGTGCAGAGTGACAGATTCATCTTCAAATATTTCAAGGTACTAGGACATCATAGCATTATAAATTTCTCTTTTTTCCAACAACCTCTGTGCAGACTCTCCACACTCTTCAATGAGCTCATCCATATCCATTGCATGGGGACTTTCCTGGGCTTCTAGTGCATTTACTTCTACTAGTGATATGTTTCTTTTTCTTTTTAGAGGAGTGTATGTAATATGCGTTTTCTCAATACTTTTCCTCAATGGGTATTTATCTCCACCATCATCTGAGCTTCCAGTTGATGTTTTTCTAGTATCCATTCCATTGGTTCTACTCTTCATTCTCTATGGACTGCTTCTTTGAGATGTTGTTGGAGAATTTGGGTTTTGATAAATGTTGTTTCTCTACCATGTTGTTTGTGTACTTCATTTGTGTTGTTTACTTCTCCTATTTCATTTGAAATTTGGTACGCTGCTAATTCCTGGAGATCTAAGTTATTGCCACCACCTTCTTGAAACTATTCAATTCTGATGAAGTGTGAAGAATACCCTATTAACTGCATATGTGTAGTAAATTTGTTGTTTGGATCAAAACCTTCAACATATTTACTATACATATGGATCAAAACCTTCAATAAATTTTTCTTCCTTCAAACCAATTTGTTCATTATGTCTCGCCAATTCATTTAGGTGAGTTATGTGTTTAAAAATGCAATTCCCGATTTTCCATGTGAGGGGCATAAATTATTTTTTCCTCTTATGATGGAAGAAGTGTACCCAAGTCTTGTATTGCCTACATACTTTTTTGACAAATATTTTATTTGATGTATAGAATGGTAAACATGAAAGGATTTTCCTTACTGCCAAATAATCTAATTACAGTAAATTCTTCCAAAAATTAATAAACCCATTTTCCAGAGAGAAAGGTAGTTTCGTCCAGGGATAACCTTGATGTACTCTGTCTAAATATTAATTTTTTGAATTCTAAAATGGAATTGTTGTGAACTTGGTAGAAACGTTATTGGGATTTATGTTTGTACAAGACCAAATACCATGCATAGGCTGGTTCCAAATTAAACTCAACATGTCTTTCCCATTGTAAATATTCAAAAGCATGGCCATAAGCAATGGTGAAAATGAGGTAAGAAGTGATATAAAACTTTTGAGTCTTTTTTAGGTTATTTGGTTGAAAGGAAATTTCACTTGAGATGAGATAACCCCAATCGATGAAGGATTTTTCATGCAGGGAATAATACATAGCATATATAACATTTATTGATACAAACATAGTAGATTCCAAACCGATAAGGAATGCACATAGCCATGAAAATTCTTTGTACAGGTATTTTAACGAATTTACCTCGATTCTGGAAGTACCAGGGTTACAGGTTGGATGTTCCAAGTAGTTTCTAATAAATATGTTTCCTCCCTTATGTTGCTTCATAAATTCATTAGCTTCCTCACTCTTGAACCACGTAGTTGGTGAAGGGAGTCGTAGAATTATAGAGAATGTTGAAGGAGCTACAGAAATGGATTGATGAACTTGCATTTGAATTTGATGCAGGAGCATCGCTCCAACTCAACAAACGTGCCAACACGCCAACACACATATGCGCAATAGATAAAGGGAGAGGCACTGACCCTCCCATTTTTAAATTTCCAAATATGATCTGATACAATGTTTTCGTGTTGTAAAGTTGTAAGAGAAGGCCACGCCTTTGTACAAGTAGTGGTTGAGGTTACCTTAAATGGTTTCCTGTAGCAAGCCTAGAATGTAGACAGGTCTAGGTAGACATTAATAGAAGGTAGTTGTAGGAGTACAGTGCAGTAGTAGGATAGTGATAGCACTAAGGCGGGGAAGAGGATTAAGCTCACAGAGCCCTCATTTTTGTAAGAGGGGGGACAAGAGAATAAGAGGAGAGACGAGAGAGATCTCAGGTAGGGATAAGTTCTAAGAGAGGCATTAGGAGGTATTAGAATTCTTGAGAGAGAAAGATCTTGAGAGAACTAAAGCTGGTTATAGTCCAGTCTTTGTAATCATCTATACAGATACACAGAGATAATAGAAAAGAAGTTTTTCCTGCACATTATTGTTCATGTATTTATGTTTCATGAATGAATGTTGTAGATGCATGATAGATTTAATTTACAGTAGGAATATCAATTTCCCTATCTTATTTTGAGTTGTGATATCATTCTGGTTCTTTAGGCTGTGCAAGGAGTGCACAACAGAACAGTTGAGGTTCTGTAGCTAGTGTAAGGAGAGTGCATCTGAACTTTGAGGGGTCAGAAATAATGTGTCGAGAGGGCACACCAGAGTGATCACAAACTCAAAAAGGGAACCTCAAGGTTGCTAAATAACTTGGAGGAGGAACTGTGCAGAGAAAGAACAGAGAGACAGAGTTTTTGAAGGACTCTGTAAAGATATGCAAAGGGTGCATCAAGCAAGGAGAATGCTAGGAGGGTGAGAAGAATTTATTTTCAAAAAAATACTTCGGACTGAGTTATTCGAAATCCCAGAGATGAAAGGAGTGTGAGGGAGTTCAAAATATTTGAGAAGATCAAGATCAGAATATATAGCTCAGAGAGTGCCTAAGAAGTGGACTTATTCGAAGTCTGAAATCTCAGAAGGGATAATGCTTGCAAGAGCATAAGTGAGACCCAAAGGAATTGGGTTTGCAATAGAAGTTTCAAGGTTGAGAACTTGAAACATTTACAAAAAAAAAACCTTCTAAGACAAAGGAAGTCTAAAGATCAAGAGGAGGAGTGATAACAATTGTCAGATCAGTTGCAGAGGAATAAATCTGGACCGTTGAACCTCATGTATAGACACCCAGGAGGAGTGCACAGAGGAAACATGTCTCAGCCGTCAAATTTGAGTGCAGGACCAACAACCATTGGATCAAGGTAAAGTGTACAAATGTTAACCCTTTGTGCACATAAGAAAATGGGCTTTTCAAAGTCCCATAGTCCCAAAGTCATTTTTGGTTGTTCATCGTCAGGAGGGGTGCATGGCATAAATCCACACATTTTAGGTAAAAACACTCCAGGAGGAATGAGTGGACAAGAGTTGAAAATACTGAAGCTTGAAGCACCGAAGGAAATATGGACTATTGGATCCATAAAAGGATGTGTAGCGTGAGATTGTGAACTCCAGGAGAAAGCACTCCGATAGAATCATGAAGGAGGAGGTTGAGATCTGAGATCACCAAATCCCAAACAACCGAGCTGAGTGACAATTGTCTATTTAGAGAAGGACATGTGTCACCACTTCAGGGGATTGCATGGTGGATATTTGCGGGTGCTGATATTTGACACCACCGAAGGTTGGAGTCCTGAAGTAGACGATAGCCATAAATATGAAAGATGATGCATGGCAATAGATCTCAAACTTTGGGTAAATGTTGAAGTGGGATTTCAGTTTGAGAACTTAAATCATTGGAGCCCAAAGACGTGAAGGGATTGCAATCATTGATCCAAGAGGATACATGCATCAGAGGATTGTGAACTCCAGGTGAAAGTAACTATTGATCAAGTATTTTGATATTTGAGATTTATGAAGCCCAGAAATCTGGAACAACTAGATCCGTTAATGTGAAGGAAACGCGGTGCCAGATCCAGAGCTCTGGAAGAAAGAGGAGGAGGAAGAGTCTAAAGACTTGGAGAATATATTGATCATTGATCAAGGAGGGAGCCCGAGGATCATTGCTCTGGTTAAGGAGGTCAAAATCCTAAAGTGGGAGCATAGTCGTTGATTGGGGAGACACATGTCAACAGATCTTCCATTTTGGGATATATCCAGTCAACAGAGGTGAAAATTTGAGATTTGAAATTCCTGAAGGCCAGATCCATGGAGGGGATCATGACCATAGAATAAGGGAGACATGTGGTAGTGGATCGTGAATTCCGGAAGATTGGAGCCTGAAGGAATTTGAGGTTTGAGATTTCAAACTCCCTGAGTCTAGAATAGTGAAGATATCATAGTCATTGATCTAGGAGGAAGAGATTGGGTACATAGATTTTGGAGAGGACATATCTAAACCGTTAGTCCAGGGGTACCGTCAGATCGGGATATCGATAGTCCCATAAAATTTTGAGGATTGGAGGTGCATGATATTTAACTAGAAGTCACATGGTCATGTGAGAATGTTGTCCAGGGTCACATGTGGAGAAGGATCCTAGCAAAGGGAGCTCGGGCAGCTTGAAAGTTGAAACTCCTGAAGGCCGAAAAGTTAGAATCAACCATAGTCATTGATCTATAGGGGAGCTACATGGAGACAGATCATGGTGATCTAAGATCGTGCATTGATGGCAAGAATAGAGATTTGATAGAAGTTGTTGATCGCGAGGTAGCGCCGAGAAACAGAGATCGATATACTAGAAGGATTGCAGGACCAAAACTAGCTCGGAGGATAATTTTCCTTGAGCAGGACACAATTTCAACCATGGTTTCGACAAAGATATACATGGCAGCACGAGAATGATTGTGGGGTTTGAAACCACTCTTGCCTGCGCCTGCAATCGCGTATTAGAACAAGAACATGACCCAGGGTCATATGAAGGAGGAGATAATGCCAAAGGGTCTTACGCCTGAACTTAGAGTTTTAGGAACATGTGGAAAGTAGCCCATGGGTCTGTTGGGGCCTGCACATAGGATGGAAAGGGAATTGTGCATAGTTGATACGAGTTCAAAGTGGAACTCGAAGAATTGAAATAACTCATAATTTGAACGATCCAGAGATGGGGAGGTCAGCAAAAACCTAGGAGGGGAAGGGGTTTTCATTAAGTGGTATCAGAGAGAAATTTTCACCTGTAGATTTTAGGTGAAAGAGAAAGAGGAGAAGGCAAAATTTTGTTTGCAGACAGTGGAAAAAGGGAGATATGGTGAAAGGAGATACTCTGATAACATCAGGTGGTATCACAAATGGGAGTTTTCCTGTAGACAACATGTGAAGGAAGACAAAGTACTGATGCTCTGTGAGAAGTTGTTACATGCGCACATCAGCAAAAAAAATTTAAATAGCTAGGGGAACTATGAGTGAAGATGGAGATACTTTCGGATGTAGAGTGATCCATAGACATTCCAGGAAGGAAAATGCATAAAAGATGGCTACTAAAGGCTATGAGCGTGGTCGGAGAGGATACCACCAACATAATAGTAAATCAGGAATTGATGAGGAATTCGATGAGATAAGGGAGAGAATGGAACAACTGACATTAAATATGCAGTAGGAGGAAAAAGTACACTGGAGGTACGAATGGCCTCTGAACAGGAAATCCAAATGGCCTATTCAAACATGGTTGGACAAAAAACAACAAAAAGAGTTGAGGAAGTGCTTGAGGCACATTGAAGACCTCAATGAAACAGAAGAGGAAATGGTTTACATCTGTGAATCAAATACAGGAAGACACCTCAGTGATGAGGAGGAGGTGAGATAAGATAAATACCTCACGAACTACTAGGAGAGCAGAGATGAATTTTCAAATTTCCAGGTGGGCAATGAAATGATATCATTGGAGGATCTCATATAATTTCAGGAGGACAACAATGAAAATTTATATTTCCAGTGGGGCAATGATATGATATTAGCAGAGGATATCATAAACTTCCAGGTGGGAAGAAATGGACTTTCGAGTTGCCAGGTGGGCAATGGAAAGAGATCTGGTGGAGGTCTCGTATACTGTCAAAAGAGTAGTGATGAAAGTTCAAGTTTCCAGGTGGGAAATGAAGAGGTATCATTGGATCTCATAGAATACTAGGGGGGAAGAAGAGAAGTCCCAAATTTCGAGGTGGGCTGGGAGAAAGAAATGAGACTATCAGAAAGTCTCAGGAGCTCAGAAGTGAGTTCAGGTCAGCAAGGAGCGTTGATAGATGAAGATTCATGTGGGTTTGTAGACCATGTGAATGAAGATGATGAGAATTTGAATACTTCTATCACAAAGGAGGAGGATCAGAGGAGCATTCTGATAATTGGGGGAATTCATGTATTCCTACCAAGCAACCCAGATGAGGTTAGAGAATCTGTTGCAGATGCTGCAACAAAAGAAAGATAGCCAACAGTGACTGTCATAGAGGAAGAATAAATGGAGAAGACATCAGAATATGAACCATTAGAAGAGGAGCACACGGTTGATATTCTCACTCAACAGGAAACTGAAGGAGAAGAGAATTCAGAAGAATTGTTCAACATTTTCATCCAGGAAGCTAAACAGGAGATGACTGCAACATTGGAGCTTGCAGCAGTGGAGGAAGAAGACAACATGGAATTTGTTGATCTGTGTGAAGAACTGGAAGCCCTAGAGAGAAGGGTAATGGTTCAAAGATTTCACATCCAATAGATCAAATTGGAAGGAGGTAAATGTGCATACAAACCAGAGGAGAAGCTGGAAGAAGTTGGACTTGAACCAANTTGTTATTGCTATATTATACAATTGGTGTAATATGATTTGTTGATTTCCAAGACCAATTTGCAAATTTGGTTGATTCGAGCTAGGTTGAGTCATAAATTTTGGTCTACAAAACCAACTTTTTTCTCTCCCCAGTATGGTCACCAAAAATGTTGATCTAAAAGACTATTTCACATTTAAATATCAAACTCACAAGGATATGAATCCTCCAATGTTTTTAGAGAGGTGGTGCTTCTCTTGTTATTATAACTCCAATAAAATACAATAAAACAAAGTCCAAGAAGGACGAGACTTAATATTTACATTCACATTAAAGGAAAAACAATAACTGAGATTGGGGACCATGTGTTTAAAAGAAACTTATATGTACAATATTTACAACATAAATAGATAATATGCGCACAAAATATAAGGGATTGATATATCCATCATAACATTCATCAGAACATTGAACAATATGCATGAATAGGGAAAACATAAAATGGACAACAAATAAAAGAAAACTCTAAATTATCATTCCATAAAGCGCCAAAAATATTATGTTGGATAAAACATTTGGAAACTCAACTTTTGATCAAATTATTTGAGAATACAACAATCTAATATCCCAAGTAGCTCTCTTGGAGTCTCAAAAATAATAATGAGTCTTTAAATACAAAGGTAAATGTCTTTAAAGAAAACAAAATGCATTCACCCTTCAAAGAGGACTGGGATAGGGATCACGCAGACCATAAAGTGAAAAGACCTGGAATATAAAATAAGGAAAACAAAGAATCATCCTAAATCTCACAGAATATTGAGAACATAAAGGCAATATGACAAATGATTGTAGCAGAAATGAACTTAAGGAAAACTGAAAGGGTAAAGTTAATGTTCGACTCATTATGATGGAGAGATATTGTAACTTTTACTTTCTTGCAGCTTGTTCCTTTATAGGTGTACGTTGTGGCTTAGGTGGCATAATTGTTGTAACTACTTCTTGATTTTTTGGTTCAATAATTTTGATTAACGCCTTTTTCAACCATTCCTCAATGTAGTCTCTTAAAGGTGCCATGATAATTTCATGTTTAGTTTTAATTTCAAATAATTGATTATCAAATTCCCCCAAATATAGCTCTGAGTGATGCAATTTTTCATCCACTTCATCATTCCTATTGATATACTGAACTAACCATTTTTCAACTTCATCTTTAGAAAATTCTATAGTTTCGGTAGATTCATTAACCCAAGCAACTTTTAGTGCATCAAGTTGTCCCATTAAATATTCTTTGTTTAATATCACGGTATCAATCAATAAATTGGGACTAACCAATTCCTTATTAATATTAACAAGTTTAAGAAATAAATCACTTTTTCTATTCCGTAAGACATCGGTTTCATTTATCATTTCCCTTAACTCTTTGATTCCTCCTAACCAACATGCATTAATATACTTCATAGGTAAGGAGAGGGAATTTTTTATTCCTTCCTTCGGGATTCATTTAAACTTGATACTTTGGTTGAAAATGTGTTTATAGCTTCCTTAAAAAGTCCTTCATCATTTTCCAACTCCTTCTGCAAGTATTCTTTGAAATTATGTATTCTGGAGGAAAAATTATCAATACTTTGGGAAAGCTCCCAAATCTCCTGAATTATGTCAATCTTCTTTTGTATGGAATTACCAAAATATTTTCTTACAACCTATAATAATCTTGATGAGCCTTTGTATTTTGTACTGCTTTCTGGGATATCCTCCAATTCAAGTGTAGGTTGAATCAAACTCAAAGGTTCTAGAAATAATGATCTTGATACCAAAGAAACTTATAACTCTTTTATCCTCTTATTTAATTTTAAATTCCCTTTTTCCATATCATGAATTGATTTTTTTAATCCATATCCAGTAACTCCATGAAATTCTGCAATTTTGGATGGTGCTACTCCATCCAAATCAATTAAACATTTCCATCATTATGATGAATTTTTATTTTTGGTATTAACTTTTTAAAATAATAGTTTCTTAGTTTAATGATTGTATGTCACATGGTGCAGAGTGACAGATTCATCTTCAAATATTTCAAGGTACTAGGACATCATAGCATTATAAATTTCTCTTTTTTCCAACAACCTCTGTGCAGACTCTCCACACTCTTCAATGAGCTCATCCATATCCATTGCATGGGGACTTTCCTGGGCTTCTAGTGCATTTACTTCTACTAGTGATATGTTTCTTTTTCTTTTTAGAGGAGTGTATGTAATATGCGTTTTCTCAATACTTTTCCTCAATGGGTATTTATCTCCACCATCATCTGAGCTTCCAGTTGATGTTTTTCTAGTATCCATTCCATTGGTTCTACTCTTCATTCTCTATGGACTGCTTCTTTGAGATGTTGTTGGAGAATTTGGGTTTTGATAAATGTTGTTTCTCTACCATGTTGTTTGTGTACTTCATTTGTGTTGTTTACTTCTCCTATTTCATTTGAAATTTGGTACGCTGCTAATTCCTGGAGATCTAAGTTATTGCCACCACCTTCTTGAAACTATTCAATTCTGATGAAGTGTGAAGAATACCCTATTAACTGCATATGTGTAGTAAATTTGTTGTTTGGATCAAAACCTTCAACATATTTACTATACATATGGATCAAAACCTTCAATAAATTTTTCTTCCTTCAAACCAATTTGTTCATTATGTCTCGCCAATTCATTTAGGTGAGTTATGTGTTTAAAAATGCAATTCCCGATTTTCCATGTGAGGGGCATAAATTATTTTTTCCTCTTATGATGGAAGAAGTGTACCCAAGTCTTGTATTGCCTACATACTTTTTTGACAAATATTTTATTTGATGTATAGAATGGTAAACATGAAAGGATTTTCCTTACTGCCAAATAATCTAATTACAGTAAATTCTTCCAAAAATTAATAAACCCATTTTCCAGAGAGAAAGGTAGTTTCGTCCAGGGATAACCTTGATGTACTCTGTCTAAATATTAATTTTTTGAATTCTAAAATGGAATTGTTGTGAACTTGGTAGAAACGTTATTGGGATTTATGTTTGTACAAGACCAAATACCATGCATAGGCTGGTTCCAAATTAAACTCAACATGTCTTTCCCATTGTAAATATTCAAAAGCATGGCCATAAGCAATGGTGAAAATGAGGTAAGAAGTGATATAAAACTTTTGAGTCTTTTTTAGGTTATTTGGTTGAAAGGAAATTTCACTTGAGATGAGATAACCCCAATCGATGAAGGATTTTTCATGCAGGGAATAATACATAGCATATATAACATTTATTGATACAAACATAGTAGATTCCAAACCGATAAGGAATGCACATAGCCATGAAAATTCTTTGTACAGGTATTTTAACGAATTTACCTCGATTCTGGAAGTACCAGGGTTACAGGTTGGATGTTCCAAGTAGTTTCTAATAAATATGTTTCCTCCCTTATGTTGCTTCATAAATTCATTAGCTTCCTCACTCTTGAACCACGTAGTTGGTGAAGGGAGTCGTAGAATTATAGAGAATGTTGAAGGAGCTACAGAAATGGATTGATGAACTTGCATTTGAATTTGATGCAGGAGCATCGCTCCAACTCAACAAACGTGCCAACACGCCAACACACATATGCGCAATAGATAAAGGGAGAGGCACTGACCCTCCCATTTTTAAATTTCCAAATATGATCTGATACAATGTTTTCGTGTTGTAAAGTTGTAAGAGAAGGCCACGCCTTTGTACAAGTAGTGGTTGAGGTTACCTTAAATGGTTTCCTGTAGCAAGCCTAGAATGTAGACAGGTCTAGGTAGACATTAATAGAAGGTAGTTGTAGGAGTACAGTGCAGTAGTAGGATAGTGATAGCACTAAGGCGGGGAAGAGGATTAAGCTCACAGAGCCCTCATTTTTGTAAGAGGGGGGACAAGAGAATAAGAGGAGAGACGAGAGAGATCTCAGGTAGGGATAAGTTCTAAGAGAGGCATTAGGAGGTATTAGAATTCTTGAGAGAGAAAGATCTTGAGAGAACTAAAGCTGGTTATAGTCCAGTCTTTGTAATCATCTATACAGATACACAGAGATAATAGAAAAGAAGTTTTTCCTGCACATTATTGTTCATGTATTTATGTTTCATGAATGAATGTTGTAGATGCATGATAGATTTAATTTACAGTAGGAATATCAATTTCCCTATCTTTGTTTGAGTTGTGATATCATTCTGGTTCTTTAGGCTGTGTAAGGAGTGCACAACAGAACAGTTGAGGTTCTATAGCTAGTGTAAGGAGAGTGCATCTGAACTTTGAGGGGTCAGAAATAATGTGTCGAGAGGGCATACCAGAGTGATCACAAACTCAAAAAGGGAACCTCAAGGTTGCTAAATACCTTGGAGGAGGAACTGTGCAGAGAAAGAACAGAGAGACGAAGTTTTTGAAGGACTCTGTAAAGATATGCAAAGGGTGCATCAAGCAAGGAGAATGCTAGGAGGGTGAGAAGAATTTATTTTCAAAAAAATACTTTGAACTGAGTTATTCGAAATCCCAGATATGAAAGGAGTGTGAGGGAGTTCAAAATATTTGAGAAGATCAAGATCAAAATATATAGCTCGGAGAGTGCCTAAGAAGTGGACTTATTCGAAGTCTGAAATCTCAGAAGGGATAATGCTTGCAAGAG
>JZKD02S0705218.1:0-15172 GCA_000966675.3 Picea glauca | reverse complement strand
TGTCAGCTTTAATCCATTAGTTGTAATTATACCTCCTAGTCTCCTATATATACCAAGGAGACATTTTCATTTGGAATCGTCTTGTAATTGAACATTTATGTGGGCATAAGGAGGTTGCCCCCTCGAAGAGGCTTATTTTTCTCTCTTTTTCAAGGCGTTGAGTACTTATTCTCATGTTTTTCTATACTATATTGATATGTGGTTCCTAACACATACCATGTTTAATAAGTATTTTCAAACAAGTTGAACACCTCAAAGCAACCATACAAAGAGATGAAAGTTTAGAATGGTTAAAATCTTAAAAAAAAAAAAACCATGCCAAAATTAATCGAGATAAATCCATAAATCCAATATTTTTAATTCATCTAATATAATTTTTTATCATTAATTTTCTTTCCTTAACATATATAATAATAAAATAAAGACACATAAATTTATTTTTTAATATTTAAAAATAATAAGAAGAAATATATAATAAGAATAAAGATAAATATATTTTAACAATAAACAAATATTAAAAAAAAATTAGATTTGAAATTAGATTTTTTAAATTTAAATATTTAGTAAAAACATAAATTTGCAATTTAAAAAAGATTCATTGTTCAAAAATTATAAAATTGCAAAATCATTGCAGTTTTAAAAGGTATTGGCTAAACGTTCTAATTTTGGAGTACAACCAAAAAGATAGAACGTTTAGAATATAAGTTAAAAAATTCATAGTGTTGTTACTTGTTCAAAATAATAATATTTAAATATTATCCATAATGTGTACCCGATCTTTTCGATGATAATGCACGTCTAAAGAATATGCCGTGCTTGTCGGATTATTTATTCCCACCGTCAAAATGAGGAGGGGATTATGCCGTATTATCATCCGACAAAATTAATTAACAATTACTGGCCTATCAAATGCCTTATTTTTATTTTAATTATAATTTCTACTGGTCTATCAAATGCCTTATTTTTATTTTTATTATAATTTCTACTGGTCTATCAAATGCCTTATTTTTATTTTTATTATAATTTCTACTGGTCTATCAAATGCATCCGTCAACATAAAATTAAATATATTTGATGTTGTTATGATTTATGTAGTTGGTAATAGTGGGAGATACTTTAACATTTAATGCTTAAGAATTTTGCAATAATATTCAATTTAGTGGTCCTTGTCACTCAACATCTATATGACATCCCTGTCATTTTTGTTTAACTTATTTATTGTATATATCTAGAATCACTATGTATGAG
Organism: Picea glauca; assembly: GCA_000966675.3. NCBI lineage: Eukaryota > Viridiplantae > Streptophyta > Pinopsida > Pinales > Pinaceae > Picea > Picea glauca. The sequence goes on along the minus strand of JZKD02S0705218.1, from coordinate 13,924 downwards.
ATTTTTTCATTGATATATCATAATAGTTTTTTCTATCTTTTCATCGATATATCACAGTGGTTCTTTTTAACTTTTCATTCTTTTAGAATTATGAGTGTTGACTATATGTAAAATGTGGATTTTTCTATCAATTCAAGTTTTTATCATTGATATATAACAGTAGTTTTTTTTTTTAACTTTTCATTCTTTTAGAATTATGAGTGTTGACTATATCTAAAATGTGGATTTTTCTATCAATTCAAGTTTTTATTTTCTCAAATACTTTTTAATCATTTTTGGATAGGACATCATTTTATGATTGTTTTCTCTATAAATTTTGTATCAAAATTTTATGGTTTGAGTTTAAAACTAGAGATTAAGTATTAAAGGTGACTTTGTCCACTAATCCTTTAGCCAAGTGCAACCAAATCAAGATCGCTACACACCCTAAAAAAAAATCCTTTGATATTTCCCAATTTAATTAGATTTTATGCATTTCCCTAAATAATTGCAATTTTTTCAATAGCCTCCTCTCTCCATAATTGCAGGGATAGGTTTGGTATTTTCATCCACACTTGAGCCTAAGAGATAGTCATTGTTACTTGATTGAATTTTACAACCAAGGAGTTAATGGTATTCTTTTATAATCATTGTTTGTTTTTTGTTACTCTCTTCCTATTTGCACGATGTTCAAAATTATTGAAAATAAATGTAATAATCTCATGTTGTCATCTTGATTTTCAAAATTAATTTAAAAAAATCCAAATTACAACTACATCTAAATCTATAATGGCATCATAATTAAGTTTGTTCTCTTTGAAGGATTTGATATTAGTGCACACAACCTCGAAACCTGTAGAATAATGACAAAGTTCATGATCTCTACTATACATTGTCTTGAACGAAAGGGTTCACAATAGCCTAGACAAATCTCCTTTATTAGATGGACTTTTGTTTAGAGAGATCAACTTTATGCTTCTATCTAAAATCATATCTATGTTGTAGAATCGTAAAGGAATACTCAATTTCACCTAGAACTTGAGCAGAGAGTAGCGGTCTCTCTTCAGAGCGAAAAAAAGGTTTTTTTTTTAATATTTTTTTTATAGTTACTTGAGCCGGATGAGAGGAAACTTTCATGTCTAATCATGAGGGGGGGAGGGGGGGGGGAATCTTAGAAGAACCTATCTAAATCTCTTTATTGTTAGGGCCATAACTAACAAACCAACTTTATTGAGATCACAGGGTACATTCAATTATGAGATTCAATCCTGCAGAGTAATTATTCCTCATTGCCTCTCTGCTCGTCCTCATTACCTCTTGGCTCGGGGTTCTGGAACATTTCTAGAGAGAGATATAGATATTGGGGGAGATGTTATAAGGGAACAAATCATTCGTCTGGATCTGCAAAATATCATAGATCGTTTACATATGGAATGAAAGAACTTGGTGGAATTAAAATGGAATAAATTGGAGGAGGATCAAGGATCTATTGTGGATGGATGGGAGGAAGAAACAAATTGAAGAAGAAAGGATTTTATTGTTGAACGTATAAAATTGGATAAATATTTTCTCCAAAAAAATATAGAACCAAAATGGATGGTCTTGTGCCTATTACCAGTTCTTCCTCCTGAACTGAGGCCAATCGTTCAATTAGGTGAAGGTGGAATTATTACCTCGCCAAATCTAAATGGACTTTATCGAAGAGTTATCAATCAAAATAATACTCTTGCCAATTTATTAGCAAGAAGTGGATCTGAGTCATTTGTTATTTGTCAAAAAAAACTGATCCAGGAAGTCATAGATGCACTTCTCAATAATGGCATCTGTGGACAACCAATGAGAGAAAGTCATGACAGGCCTTATAAATCATTATCAGATGTGATCAAAGGTAAAGAGGGAAGATCTCGTGAACATTTACTAGGGAAAAAAGTTGATTATTCAGGTCATTATGTTATTGTGGTGGGTGGCTTTCTATCATTGTATTAATGTGGAATACCCTTAGAAAAAAAAATAGAGCTTTTTCAAGCATTTGTAGTTCATATTCTCATTGGATGATGTGTTGATCCCAACCTAAGAGCTACTAAAAGTATGATTTGAGATAAGGGAACCATTGTATGGGAAGTACTTCAAGAGGTTATGCAAGGACATCCTGTATTGTTGAATCGAGCACGTATCTTGCACAGATTAGGAATACAAGCATTTCAAACCTATTTCAGTAGAAGGAAATGCCATCCATTCACATCCATCGGTTTGTGGAGGATTTAATGTGGACTTTGACGAAGATCATATGGTTTTCCATGTACCTTTATCTCTGGAAGCTAGAGCAGAAGCTTGTTTACTCATGTTTTTAGAGACAAATATTTTGTCTCCAGCTATCGGAAATCCTATTTCTATACCGACTCACGATATGCTTCTTGGAATTTATATCAACAGTAAAAAACAGTCAAGGTATTTATGGGAATAGGTACCATCCATATCACTCGGAAAAGAAAATATTTTCATGTAAGAAACCTTATTTTTATAGTTATGAAGATGTGCTCAGAGCTTATCGACATAAACAAATTGACTTATGCATCCCCTTATGGCTTTAGTGGGGGGAAGTGGATTTATGAAGCCCCTATCGAGGTTCAATACGAATATTTGGGTACCATTCACAAAATCCATGAACATTATCGAATAAGAAAAGGTAGAATGGGGGTAATCCTTAATATATATATATATATATATATCTGTGTGTGTGTGTATGTATTCAAACAATTGTTAGTCCTACTCGTTTTAATCAAGAAATGGAAGAATCCATACAAGGTTTTGCCCATTCTAAACACCCAAAGAAATCACTACCAGCTCTCAGGATCTAACGTTATTGATCTTATGATCTTTTCATTAGTGCAGATATAGATATTGAGGGATCCTTTGAATAACTAGCTTAAACCCATTGCTTAATCTTGCTCATGAAAATATGGAGATATTTCCTTATGGAGGAACGAACTAGATTTCCCTTTGATAATTTAATGGGCATTTTTTGACACAATTTTTGTTGGCACTTCATGGGAAAGAGGGGGGTAAGTTCCTTCTTTAGATAAGAGGATTTTGACAAAGATTGTTTGTTAGGTGTAGTTTCACTCCCCCATTGGAATTATGCAAATTCCATATTCTATTGAAATTTCGATGGTAATTTGCATACTTTTGAAAGTATTTTGTGTTTTGATCCCCAACTACTAGCCACAATGCCCAACTTTTTAAGTGCCGTGTTTTTTTTTATTTTTGTAGGAGAAATTTTTTCTTTCGAGCTTCAAGATTTCGACATAACTCTTGATCCTATGAGGTCTGATGACCTTCTTGTTACTACAGATATAAAATCTCAAATGAATCTTCAATATTCTAAAGATCCTTTTCAATTGCCTCTCGACAATTCCTGACCCAATTTATTACTTTATCTTTCAGTTGTCATAGATCTAAGACGAACTGATGATTAGCAGTTGCAGAACTGTTAACCTTATAATGAGTCCAATGCTCTTGAATTATATTCTTAAATTCCTCATTGTCTGCCCCTATGGAATTGTATTTGAATGGAGAGCTTGGATTTCCTAGTGCCAAATCCATTTCAAATAGAATGGGGAAATGATCGAAGCACTTTACTTTTCCAACCCATGAATGAGAATTTCGAATATCTTGCAAGAGTGAATGATGAGCTAAGAAACGGTCAAGCTACTTACATACTCCCTCATTGCCTAATCAATTATTAATCCATGTCGGGTTGAGAAAGAGTGACTCAATGTCGACCACTCCCGACACTTCTAACTAGTTTTGAAAGAAGGCAGACAATTTGTCTCTACGTGCATTCAAACCCCATATTTCTTCCCTATTCAAATTAAAATTTAAGTCTCCACCATAAATCGAATTACCATTCTAAAATATATTGAGAGAAAATAAGTGATTCCAGAAAGGTTCCCCCTCCTCGTATGGACCATAAATGTTGACAAATAAAATCACACGGCCCAATTCTTTGCAATATAACTCAATGAGTAAACCTAAAAGAGAAATCATAGCAATTGTTAAGAGAGAAATTTGAGGAGAACCTTATAATAATCCACCCCGAAGAGCCAACCAAATCCAAGCCCAAGAAATCCCAACCCGAAAATAATTTGTGCAACTCAAGAATAATGATATCACAACAACCCATCATTACTTGGATAATTACAATGTCCAACCTTTCATACTCCATCAACCTCTTGAGAGGAATCTTTTTATCTCTCCCTATGAGTCCATGAATATTGGTTGAAATGATTTTCATGGTTTACCATCTTTTGGGGCTCGTCCCACTCTAAGGACCCCGTATATCAATCATTGTCTACCCTCTGAAACCTTTCTAAAGGAATTTTCCTGGGCATGTTTTAGTGCATATTTACATCCCACCTTAGGCTGACTTGACTCTTTGGAACTATAAAAACCAAAACCCCCCGAACGAACCCAGTCCAGGTTGGATGACCTAGAACGAAGGAGGTAAGATCTCGACTTGAGGAGGAAGAAATTGAGACTGAGGAAAAATTTTCAGCTTTCTCTGGGACCTTTGGAGGAGAGGGGTCACCATATTTTTCCAGATTGAAAACATGAGTATCTAGGGCTCTCTGCTCAGAAAGAAAGGAGACATACAATATCCCAAAGGAAGATCTCAGATCCAATCCTTTCCCTAGGCTAAGCCTATTATCAGCCAATGAACTAGAGACATAATAGTTTGGTGGAACAAAGACAAAGCAGAACTTACCCGAATCAAGGAATGACTCCACACTTTTGTTCCATATAACTTCTAACTAGTTCCACTAAGAAGCAGTGATTTCCAAATCATTCTCAAATAGATCCTTAGGCGAGCTCTTCTTTGAGCATCATGGTTATTCTTCACCATCTTAATCGTGATTTGTCCAACCTATAAGTCTTCTACTGGAACCTTGTGAACAGGTCCCGGTCCACTACTGATTGATTTCCCAAGATTTGGACAAGGAGAGGGAGACAAAAGAACACAATCCCTTTCCAGGGTTTTAGAACCTTCTGATTGGGAAGCAACTCCTGAAGTTCCTGACCCATGCAATTTGTTTTTGACAAAATTATGGTTACAAACTGCCAACATGTGACCTACCAAATGGCACCGAGAGCACCAAAATGGTACATTTAAATAATACAAGGGTCGAGTGTACATCCTCTCCCCTATTACCAGGTCCATCGATTAAAATAAACCATGTCATGGATTGAGTTCCACCAGAATCCTAGCCACTGACCAAATATTATTTGTCTTGTAATTTCCATCTGCTACAATGAAGGTACCCAACGAATCTTCGATTGATCCACGTTAGGAAAAATTTTAAAGTCTCCACATGTGCATCAAATTGGGGGTTCCATGGCTTTACACAGAAAAGGTCTTTCCAGGACCTTATTTTTATCCACAATGGTGAGGGTCTTTCCAAGCCCTTCTTTTTGTCCAGAGTCCACAAACTTCTCTGCTCCCCGAGATACATCGGGTTGAATTCCCGATCCTGAGAAGGAGCTGACACATTAACTTCCTAAGGACCTTGTCCATGAAAAATAACTTTAGACTAATAGGATCTCATCTTAGCCAGACAAATCTCATGATCCGAAGCACCCGATACCACCTCCAGTATGTGCAAGCCAACAGTTTTAGGATAGAAGACACTAGGGTGCCTTACAACCAGATCATAGAAAATACATTCTTCGGACAATGTATCTTCAAAATAATCAACAAAGGGGAAATACATATCCATTGTTGGGTTGTTATATTCTTTGTAGTGATAGAACAATCAATTGATTAGCTAGTCGAGGTGGATCAACTGGGTGAATTTTTTACTAGAAAGATAAGTCGAGTCGAGGTTGAAGTGATCAACCAAGAAGTTGGAGTTGATGTGATTGATGGGAAGTTGAAAGGCCAACTGACAGGAGGTCGACAAGAGGTCAAGTGGCAACTGACTGAAGACTAATTGAAGGTTGACTGGGTAGTCAACTAATAACAGACTGAATTCGACTGTAATAGAATCTCGAGATTCTTGGGATTGTAGCCAATCATCTGCATGGATATATAATCATTTTTGGGAACCATGATTTAGGGTTTTCATGTCATTAAGACTATAAATAAGGCACATTGTAATTGTATTAAGTTGATGTTCATGCTAGTAATCTTTAGCAGAAGGTTACTAGTCATGTAGATGTAAGTCGAATTGGCTGCAAGGTTGTTCTTGTGTAAAGAAAGAGAGTATGATGGCGATTGTGTCTTAGGTGTAGACTAAGGTTAGTCATGTAACTCTTTATTCGTTGAATGAATAAGACAAAAAGAGATCAATATGCTTAAGGAATGTTGGTTTTCCCGGTTTTGGGTTTCCAAGGTAAAATATCTGTATACTATGTGTGATTGTCATTTATTTCTTGTTTAAATTTGTCTTCTCTTTCCTAGTTGGTTTAGTGTGAGTCTTTATTTCTTATCATCCATTCCTCCACACCCCACATGGAGGAGATGGACATGATTAAATTCCTAGACCAAACCCCCTACGGGGTGATGAAACCTTCTAACAAAACCCTCCTGCAGAACCCTTGTTCAAATGATCTTACGTTAGGTATATGACTATTCTATTATTATTTCACAACATATATAGGTTCATTTTATTGATATTTCAAAATGACTATCTCATATATTGTTTCATATATAAACTTAACCCCATCACTCTTTTATATAATTCTTACCACTTTATTTGTCCCTGATGATGGTGGAGTGTCCACTCAAAACATTGGACATTTCAAAAAAAATCACACATAGTTCAATATCAAGAAGTTTCAAGCATCATGATCACCAACTATAAAAACCTATGCACTCAGGTCTAATTAATCCCAAACATAGGATCCATGGTTTTTGTGGTATGGTTCTTTATAGCAACAGAGAAGGATACATGAAACTGAAAAGGGGTGGTGGGAGGGCATCATTAAACTATGTAACTTCATGGTGGGAGCACATGGGATATATGGTTTCTCTTCCCCCTTCATTACCTAGAGGCTTCCTTGTTAGAGGCTTCCTTGTTGCATTTGAACCTTATTATTTGTGTGGAGATCAACTTCATCAGTTATCCTTTTTGACACCTAAAAGAAGACTACATGATTCTTGTTGAGTCCCATAGAAGTGGCTCTTTGGAATATTATAGCGAGCTTTAATTTTGCGAGTGGCTTTCTAAACTAAAGGGCACGAGTAATCAAAATTGAATCACCAAGCATTGTTGCTTTTCAAACCCTTTAATTTTTAGGGTAGTGAGTCCTTGTAAGACAACTAATGTTTCTACTTCATTATTAGTGGTTATTTTCAACCTCTACACAAACTCTAAGACTACCTATTCATAAAATTTATAAATTAACCCACTTACATGATTCACATCGAGTCTCGTAAAAGTGGCTCTTTGGCATATTATAGAGAACTTTTATTTTGCATGTGGCTTTCTAAACTAGAGGGAAAGAAGGCTACATGATTCACATCAAGTCCCGTACAAGTGGCTCTTTGACATATTATAGCGAGATTTAATTTTGCGAGTGGATTTATAAACTAGAGGGCACAAGTAATCAACGTCGAATCACCAAGCATCGTTGCTTTTCAAACCCCTTTAATTTTTAGAGTAGCGAGTCCTTGTAAGAAAACTAATGCTTCTACTTCATTATTAGAGGTTATTCTCAACCTATACACATTCTCTAAGACTACTTGTTCATCAAAGTTATAAATTAACCCACTTACCTCCCTTAAGTTATTAGGTTATATTAATGTAAAATTAAAATTAATAAAAAAATTGTCAAAGTAAAATCAATAGTTCAATCACACAGAAATAATAACAACAACAACAACAACAACAATAATAATTGTTTAAGGGACAACAAGTGTAGGGGGAATCTTCAAGATCTAAGAGGAAATCGCATAACATCCTTTGCTTGGGGACTGAGAAATGTTTCAAACAACATCATTGAGGTTTACACATTATGGGAAGGAGTCTACATTGAGAAAGAAAAGACAATTACTAATATCACAATCCTTGGGGATTCGATGATGGTGGTTTGGGAAATAATTGACAAGCCAACGACAAGGAACAATTCTTTTAATAGACTCATCTCCCAAATTCTCACCCTTCTCGCAGAATTTCAAGTAGTGGAAATTTTCCACATCAAACGTGACCTTAACTCTAAGGATGACTATTGGGACAAGCTAGGTTTGCATTTAAATGAAGGAGCCATTATAAAACGTGGGGTTCGGGGGGTCCTCCCCATCCCACAATCCGAGAGGCTTCGTTCATTAATGATACAGGACAAGTGGTAGCATTTAAAGGTGGGTGGTAGTGCATTTGAGTTGCTCATACATATGGAAGGTAGTGGAGAAGTGGGGATTATTTATTGTAACTTATGTGAGGACGACTTCAAATGTGGGATCCCTCTAGTCATGGATCTCAAAATTTCTTTTGGAGGTGTGGTTCGACGGTTTTCTAAGGAACTTTGGCAGTCTTGGCTTTGGGTTGTTGTGGATGATCATTGTTGGTCTTAGGTGATTATGGGTGTTGGCTTCCATTTGACACTGGTTTTGTTTTGGGCTTCGACCAAGCCTCCCCTGGTCTCTAGGTCCATCCTTCCTATATCTATTCATGAAGGAAACTTTTATTTTGTTGTTTTGTTTTTCAATTCTAAGGGTCGTCCTTTCCTTTCTGTATTTTTTTAAAGTTGGAACTAGGGTTTCTCTTTGGGGGACTATGTGGTTTGGGATTCCTTGTTGTAGCTTGCCTCAAAGAGGGATGGAACCCAACTGGAATGGCATCAAAAAATTTATGCATTGGCATGAAGAAATCCCACATACGAGCAATGATGTTCTTCAACACATTTCGATAAAAATGGATGACATGGAGTAAGCAATAGAAAATATCATGAACCTGTTCACAATTCAGACAAAACGAATTGATGGCCTAGAAATTGACTACGAATACCTTAGGTTCCTGGTTTTACCCCAACACTCTAACTTAGCCTCCATTAATCAAGGTGCAATGATTTCTCATCATGGAGGTAATATAGATGAAGATCATGGGGGTCATGACTTAGCTCCTATGGAAGTGGAAGAAGGCTCTCTCCCACCTGACAGAGAAAAATAAGTTTAGGACAATGAATCCTTTCACCAGTAAATTTTTTACAAAATAGTTTTGTTTTTGGGCTAGTTTGTAAAAGAAATTATCAACCAATCTGTATGGAAATACTATCTGGAGAAGGATTTAGTTTTTGTTATTTTAGTAGTAGGAATATACTTAGGATTCAAGCCAAATTTTGTATCTATGTTTGATCTTGTTGTTTGTGTTGGCACAACCCCCTTATATTAATACAATATTCAATTTTAATTTTATAAATAATAATAATCTAATTTTAAGTTCATAGGCTTACGAGATGTGGTGTTTTGGGTCAAAATATAGGGTTGTAGTACAAGGATATTCAAAACTAGGAGTTGAAGCACTAGTGGAGAGCTCGAGAAGGCGTTAATGGAAAAATTAATGGCAGAACTGTTGGATTACTTACACTTGGATCTAGGTTTATGGAACCCACTTGGCTGTTGGACCCATATCCAATGGTATCTGTCTGCTTTCCTCTAGTTTTATGTCTGTTGTATTTTTTATGACTACTGGTTTGCTTGGGACTTGCAAGATTCGTCATCTCCACTGACAGAAGCAAATCCATAACTCTCTTTGTTAACTTCTCTATTTTTCCTATACTTTTTATTAACTCCCTTAGTGGAGGTCTTATCTAATCCTGATCTCTCTCGGGTGGTGCATGTTGGTAGTTATTGGAGTGGGATTACAACTCAGTTGTAGTTATTGACAGTGCTTACGATACATTATTTTTATCTACAGAGGTCTTTTCATAGTTTGTTGTATTTTAGACTGTGGGAGGTGGCAGTCACTGGTGGACTCCTCCAGCACCTTCCTAATGGAGGCTGAGGTCAGGCACTCATGAGTGCGGCTAACGAGGCCCTCTAGAAGAGTGTTGAACTCTTCACCTCGAAAAATGTAAAAACAATAGATGTTGTCATTCCATCTTCTACCTCGAACTTGGTAGACCATTTGTTATCCTCTTCCTTTTTTACCTCTGAGCCTCCTGTATTCGCTCCCTTGTCGCCTTCCACTTCGCTTCTGGGACTGGTCTCCTCATTTGGGAGTTCTGGTTTTCACCGGAGTGGGGATTTTTGTGAACTTCGTTCTTCTATGTAGAAGTGGAAACCCAATATTTGGTTGCAAACAAGCATGGACACCTAACAAGACTAAACATCACTTAATCATGGGTTCATACGTAGGTCTGGAGGAGAGTGTCCATCTATCTCTATGTGGACTTGTTGGTAGGATTTCCTATCGCACTTTGTGTAAGTGTTCACTCCCGGATTGGATTTCAGAAGCTTGGTTGCCTTTGTTGGGGTATGTTCTAGATTTTATATCTCTCTCACATGGTTGGTTCGGTCTTCTTTTCAACTCTCCAAAGGATTCACAATGTATTCTATATTCTCTTTGGACTATCAGTGGTTGTAACCTAATCCTTAAGAGATGGCAGATAATCTTTGATCTAGCCACGAATTCTTTTAGACTTCGTCACCTGTGGTTTTTACTTCCCGGCCTACCACTTCAGTATTGGACAGATAAAGCTCTTGCAGCCATAGGCAATGAGCTTGGGCGTTTTATCTGTTTGGATGACAGTCTTTTAAAGGGTTCTGATAGAAAGATGGACAGGATACTGGTTGAGTTGGATGTACATGCGGGGTTACCTGAGGCTTTGGATATCATTTGGAGAGGCTGCACAATGACGCAACACCTTTATTATCTTGGCATCCATTTTCGTTGTACAATTTTCCGCGGGACTGGACACCTCTGGCGTGATTGTACTGGAAACTGGAAGAGGAGGAATCCGAAGCTTCTTACCTCCGCAAGATCTCGTGGGAGGATTCACCGGGAGTTGATTCATTTGTTGTTGAGATTGATTAATTTATGGACAATGGCGACTAGTCATCCTCACCTCTGGATACTCTCACTAGTAATCTCAAGCAACATTTCCCTACTTTTTATTATACCCTTACTTCTTGGGAAAGGAATTTTTTGGACTCATCTTTTATCCCAGGGATGGGATCCTTAAAATCAACCATATATGATTCTTTGAAGACCTCATTTATTCCTCCTTCACCCTATGTGGAGCAAGAGTCCCCTCATACTTTTCCTACCCCACAGTTGTCGCCACTTTCTAGAGACTAAAGGGATCCCACTAGTCCTTTGGCTCCCGATGGGGTTGCCTTACCTACTAGTCATTTTCATTTGATTGTTCCTGATATTCAAACTGTTGTGGCTCTTTCTATTGTTGAGTCTGATATTATTGGGACTGCTCCTATGGTATCTAACTTCCTGGCTTCTAGTCACACTACCCTCGAGAACCTACTTAATACTTTGGCTCCTACCACAGTTGATACGTTGCTTCCGGTTCTGATTCCTACATTTCAAGGTAGGTCCCCGATCATCCACGAGAGCTTGGACTTGCCTATATATTTGCCTTGTGTTAATACTGGTGACACATTTGGGAAAGACTACTCTTGGTCTCGTGGTTTGGGACTTGAAACTTCTCCTATCAAAACCCGCAATGCTCGGAGAAAGGTTGCTACTTCTGTTACTCTTCTGAATAATTATTCCACAAAATCATTATACCTTGGGGTGCTTAGAGGATTTAAATCCCTAGCTAGGTCCCGCCCATGATACTTCTCTCCCTCAATATCAGAGGGGTGGGTGGTGCCCTAAAAAATTCCTCCCTCAAGAGACTTATTGAAAGAACTCATCCTGGCATCATCTTTTTACAAGAAACTCTATTTGACGAGCAGCGTGCTTAGACATTCTTCAATAGCATAAGACCACAATTGTTTGTTAGTGTTGTTATCTCTGTGGGCAGATTGGGTGGGTTAATTGTTTCTTGGGATCCAGTTATGTTTGAGCTGGAACATTTCTTATGTTGTGGTGGTATTTTGATGATAGGTACCTGTTGTGCAAACAAATGACAGGTTAATCTTCTCAATGTTTGTGGTCCTCGTATTGATAGGCTTGCATTTTGGACAAAAGTATCGAATCTTGGCCTTCTGGATAAACCTAATATTATTGTCGCGAGACATTTTAATTTTACTTTATCAGTTGATGAGGTATGGGGGGACTCTACTTTACCATATCCGACAACCTTACAGTTAAAATAAATCCTCCTAAACAACAAACTTGTGGATTTATTGTTGCCTGCTACGGTCCCTACTTGGGGGAATGGTAGAACTGGTTCAGAGCATATCTCTAAGAGACTTGATCGTGTTTTTATTTCTGAACATCTTATTCAACTTTCAGAAAGATACAAATCATGGGTTGAATATCCTTTCCTCTTAGACCATGCTCCTATCTTTCTGCAACTAGATTCTTCCTCTCATTGCTCTAATTATCCTTTTAAATTCAACCTAGTGTGGTTACAGGACCCAGATTTTGAGTCGCTTGTCACTGAGGTTTGGACTGACCAGTCATTTCTTCAATAAGTTGATGTGCAGAGACGTCTTGCGTGGAAGTTGAAAAACTTGAAATTGAAAGTAAAAAGTTGGGCACATCTACAGATTATCGAGAATACTCTTAGACTCACATAGCTGGAAGATAATATTCAGTCACTGATCTAGGAACATTTTGTGGGAACTAGACCAACTGAAATTGAAAAAAAATTAAAGACTCTTGAGGAGGAGCGGAACAAGCTCTTGCTGGCCAAGGAAGCACTTTGGTGCCAAAAGAGCATAGTTATTTGGATCAAGTGTGGAGATTGAGTTACCAAGTTTTTCCATCACTTTTCCAGCTACATGAGGAATCACATGCATATTTGGGAATTAAATATGGACACAACATACATTATTACAAGACAGGACAAGACAATACCAACGACCTGCCATTTTTTCAAAAGTTCTTATAGTGATCGGGGACTTACAAATATTGTATACCAAGCTACCATCACTGGACTCTTTCCTAGACTTATTAGTGAGAGGGACGTCAAACAAATTATTGTTGCATGTACTAAAGAGAAGATATGGAAAGTTCTAAATACTTTCAAAAGGGGTAAAATTCTTGGACCCGATGGTTGGACTATTGAGTTTTACCTACACTTCTTTGAACTTGTTGGCAATGATCTGTGGGAACTGGTTGAGGATACCAGGATCAGAGGTGTGGTCAATTGGGATTTAAAATCTACTTTCTTGACTCTTATTCCTAAGACCAATCTTCTGTCTTCCCTTAGTGACTATAGGCCTATTGCGCTATGCAATCTTTTCTATAAGGTTATTACCAAAATTCTTTCCAATAGGATTAAACCTTACTTATCTCGCATTATCTCTGGTGAACAATTGGGCTTCCTTAAAGGTTGATAGATTTTGGATGCAATAGGAACTGCACAAGAAGTCTTACACAACATCAAACCAAAAAATCTTCAGGCATTGATTTTAAAATTATATCTCAAAAAATCTTTTGATTGTATTAATTGGGACTTCCTTAGATTAATACTTCTACAATCTGGTTTTGGTCATCATTTCATGATATGGATCATGGGTTGTGTTTCTAGTGCGACCATAACTGTCCTGGTGAATGGGGAGGCAACTCCATTCTCCCATAATGAGAGAGGTTTGAGGTAGGGTTGCCCACTCTCACCTCTATTGTTTATCTTGGCTATGGAAGGACTAAGCATTCTACTAAAAAATAGTCTACTAGTAGGGAAACTCACAGGCATTAAGGTTTCAATACTTGTCAAGATTCTGCATATTTTTTTCGTGGATGATGTTCTTATTGCGACCAGAGTTGATTCACAAGAATGGATGGAGATTGACTCAATTATTCAATTCTTCTGTCATTCTTCG
>JZKD02S0705207.1:0-15172 GCA_000966675.3 Picea glauca | reverse complement strand
TTTATCTAGGCTGAAAGTTCCCTGATGGGAGAATCCCTTAACTCCTTTCTTGTTGGCTATTATGTTTCTCTAGGATGAGAAACCAATATGCTGATGAATCTAGATATTTTGGCATGAGAATGTTGAGGGATGCAGCTGAAATTTGATTGTGGTTGTACTCATGAAAACATTTGGGGCAATGTGATGGAGTGCATATAGATATGATAAGTCATATATGAAATTTTTTTACTGAAATAAATGCTATGGCACATGCATTTGATTTTACATGAAATTTAATGTAAAATGTGAATGTGGTGATGTATGTCACATGTAGAAAAGATTGGAACTGTTAGGGAAGTACAACTTCCATTAGTGAACAACCTCGGATAGAAGTGGATGCAAGAAGGTTGTTGTAAAAGAAAACTATGAAAGGGATTTTAGAAGTCCCTAGGAAGCACCACTGATGATGTAATATCAGAGAAGGTGCTAGTAGCCAGAACAGGTATAAATATTTCATTCCCATGCGACATGAGAGGTAAAAGGGATTTGGATAATAATCCCTTCTAAAATAGTCTATGTTTTTATGGCATGCATGTTATTTGAATGTATGTTATATGCCACTGATACCCAAGTAGGGTATGATTTAGGAAGAAGAATCGGCATGATGGAGGTGTGAACCTATGATAGTCGAGGATGATTAAAATCCTTGTAAAAATGCATGAACAAATATATGTCATGAATACATTTCCCAATCAATGAGTGATTGGGATCAAAAGTGCTCAAAGGTAGCATGACGATGTAACACAGTAAGAAGATGCACATAATAAGAGAGTGGGTATATATAGGACTTCCCATTATGGAAGAAGTATCTTCCAGTGCTCTGCGGAATTGCATAATGGTAAAGAGAGAAATTGGGTGGCCATAAACGTCGACACCCTGGTTACCAATGAAGAAAGAATGTGTTATCACACTAAATTGCCTTGGGTCTTTTAGTTTGTTTTCAATCCTTTTTTAAGCCTTAGATTTTAAATTTTCTTTTAAAGTCTCATCCTTTTAAAATTTAGGTTTGGTAGGACCCCTTAGATGATTAAATTTTTGAATCTTAGCTCTAATTTGATCCTTGGACCATTTTTAGCTCATGACTTATTTTGGTCCCCTTCATGACTTCTCCCTAGGTCAATCCCTCCCATGATTAGACTGATGTGACACACCTTCCTCCTCACTCATGATATCGTAGGCATGCCTCATTGTCTTTCCTTACATATCCAATCACATTTTGAAGTGGATGCGTTGCCTACTCATCAGTCAGTTCCGTAGCGCCTATCATGTTCATCATATTTCCACCTCGAGCCATGATTTCCATGACTTATGTCATGTCCCTTGTTTTCAGTGCCAGAAGTCGGTTAAAGACTCCTTCAAATATCTTTCATTTATGAGCCTTGGTAACGATTTCTAACTTTGAAAATCTCAACAGTGTTGCGCTGCGCAAATTCATAAGTTATGATCAGGCGACCGCATGTCAACCAAATCTGATGCTGAGAAAGATTCCAGGGCTGAATTTTTCCCGATTTCATCCTAAGATTGCATTGAAGATATCAACAGGTGTCTACTCCACAGGTATCCCATGTTGCCTCCTCTGCATATTAATTTTCACAAGAAATTTGTGCTTGGGTTTTCAGTTTGCTAAGATTGCATAGTAGTAAGGGACCCATATTCGCATGGTAGCCTTGTCTTTTCTCTTCTTCAGACCTGTAAACTTCCTTTCCTATATCTATGGTCTGATTACTATTGTTTACATTAACCATTGAAATCGCAAGCCTGTAAATAGCCTATCCTCTATGTATATGTTCCGCTACCCAGAGGCGTTGCTCAAACCCTCTTTGTTTTCCTTTCTTCCTTTCACCTCAGAGTTTGGAATTTTTGCTCAATTGCAGAGGGCCAGTTTTGGATTACACCCTCACTATTTACACTCTATAATACCTGTACAAGCCTAAGGATATAATTCCTAAAGTTGAGTTTGGCCTACTAGCATCAGTCTGTCTAAAAGGGTCATCCTTATATATTTTGAAGCCCTATTCAAAGCCTTATGATCATTACTATCCCTTGATCCTTTCAAAAGCCCTCATTCTGAGCCATGGAGACTCCTCAATCGAGGAAGACACACAAAGGTGGCAAGGTGGTTAGGACAGAACCGGTGGACATGCATATTTTTGATACAGAGCCCATGGAAAGAGAGGCCTTTCAAAGAGTAGGGTGCCTCTCTTTTTGTCAGAACATGCAGAGAGTCCATCCAGAGGTAGCAAGACAGTTTGATGGCAGGAAAACCACAGTTGGGGATTTGGATTTTGAGGTGACTAAAGCCTCTATCTCAGCTGCAACAGGGATCCCCATTATAGGTGAAAAGTGGTTCAAAGCCATGGTTTTGAGTTCAGCCTATGAAAAATATCTCTTCAAACCTGAATATCAAGCCAATGATTTGTTAAAAAGTATGCCAAGGAGTCAATTGATTGAAAAATTTGATAGATTATTGAAGATCATACAGAGATATTTTACTTGTGAAGGGAGATTTAACACATTGTACCAGTACCATATAAGGTTGTTGCTACATTTTACTGGTAAGGTTGAGATGACTATTCCCTATTACTTATTGAGGAGCATGCGTAAAATGTCAGACATGATACAAGGAAAATACAAGGATGTGGATTCTAGCCTTTTTCACTCTGGATTAATCAGAATGTTAGTCTATGAGGAATTGAGTAAGAAAGATATTTCGTGGGAGAATTTTGTTGTTACTTCTCATTTCAAGTTGGATCTAGCACCAACTCCTCAATCACGGAAGACAAGTACTTTGTCACCCACTAGTACTTCTAAAGCAGGGACCAGTAGGAAGAGAAAGGGTAGAGCCCCTATTCAAGTTTCAGAGATCAGCAAGTAGGTCATAGAAGTTGAGGAGGAAGTTTTTCCTTCTCCACATAGAGATTTTTCACCACCTCCTCCACCAGGGTTAGAAGAGGTACCTTCTTCTACTAAAGCTACATCCAAGAGAGGGAAGAAGCTTCTCTTTCCCTCTTCTCCTCCAACAGTCAAAATCAAGGCTAAAAGGCCTTTCATAAGGTCATCAATTCCTAAGGAGGTTTTCAAAGAGAAGTCTTTACTAGAAACCCCTATTCAAAAGAAGAAGGGTAAGAGAATTGAAAAGCCTGTGGAGGAAAAATCAGAAACCCTTATTCAGAGGAAGAAGGGTAAAGTTAGTTGTCAGCCTACTAAATAGAAACAAGAAACCCCTATACATAAGGGTAAGGATAAAGGTACTAAAAGACCTTTGGAGAGTAAAGATGAAACCTCTGAGAAAGGCATTGAGAAGCCTGTTGAAAGAAAATATGAAACCCCTGTGCTGAGAAAGAAGAATAAAAGTAAAGCCATCAAGGAACCTAATGAGGTAGACAAGACACTTCCCATGCAAGAGGAAGAGGAGTTTGAGAAAAATTCTAGTGAGACTGTAAATGCCATTGCTCCTCCTGACAATCAAACCTACAAAAGACTTATCAAGCAGCTTAGAGATGCAAGAAAAGAAATAGCTCATCTTAAAGTAGAAGATAAGGTCAACTTGGCTCAGATTAAAGAGCTCATGGATGGCTACAGTCACACCCTTGACTTAGTAAGGTTTGCAGCAAGAAAGGCTCATCCCCTTCATAAACAGTTAAAGAATATTTACAGGCAAAACAAAGGCTTTCAGTCTTATAATAGGAAGTTGAAGGCTGAGCTGAAGCACTTTCAAGATGAGGTAGCCTAAAGAAATTTACAGGTGTTGGTTGAAGCTTCCATTGAGAATGACAAACTAGCAGCTAAGGAGAGCACAACTACACAGAGGAATCTTGTCAATGCTAAAAACAAGAAGTCTACTACGTCAATTGAAGATCCTCTTTCTACCAAAAGGAGTATGAGGTTAAATGTCAAAATGACAAAATAGCTGGTAAAAGGTAAGCCCCATTTTTTAGGATGTTCCTTTTTGGGGAGGGTTAACTGATATGAAAATATTATCTTTTCCATTTATACAAGCTTCTAAGCGTTTAAATATCTGGGTTTTGATTTTTTTCTAAGTGATAGCTTCCCCCCAGTGGTAAAGGGCACTACCTATTGTAAGGTCAAGGCACCTAAGTAAAATGGTTTTGTCATCATGAAAGAACACAAATTGCTCAGCACATGTTCAAGGTTGAAGGCACTACATTTTTGGCAATGCTACCTAAACCTGCACACAGACGCAGCATAAGTGGTGCTACCTACAGGCGCTACCTAATATTTGGCAGAGAACAAAGTTGGCATACAGGCATAGAGTAAGTGGTGCTACCTAATGGCTCTATCGAATATTTCATAGAGAGTAAAGGTTTTCACACAGGCGCAACACATGCGCGCTACCTGTAGGCGCTACCTAATATTGCACAGAGAGCAGAGTATGTACACATATGAAACACAATGATGCTACCTACAGGCACTACCTTTTCTCCTTGTAGTGCACTACCCAGATTTTCTACCCAAGGAAGCTGCCAATAAAGACCAGGGATCTAGGAGGACCAAGCTAACAACTTTTGGATAAATTGATGATGAAGAAGGATGGAGAAGCAGAAGTTGGCATCATGAAGACAACCACATGGTTTGAAAGACACATGGAAATTAAGGAGCTGCGCAGCAAAAGGGAATCAAATTAGTTTGAAATTCAGTTGGATTAGTCACCAACATTTTCCTTTTTTATAGCATAGGTGGTTAGATAAGTTGTTAGATCAAATAAATGTTTAGAGTTTTTCAAGGGAAGGAGGCCAGCTTGTACTTACAGTTGTTGCCTCCCTTTTGTTATAAATAGATAGATCAATTGATTTATTAGGTTCAGATGGTTGAGCAAGGCTCCCTTATACTGTAATATTTTGATGAAGTAACTGTGTAGTGATGTACTGGACTTAAGACTTTTTGACTAATAGAAATCAACTTCTCTTTCAGCTTATTTGCTTCTGATGATAAATGTTCATCCTTTGAATGATTCACATGAATGATTGTGGTGATGTTATGTTGGATGTTTGATCATTATGTTATCACGATGTTTATTTAGCTCCTTAGTTTCTCAATTCAATAAGATCTTGTGTTAAGAAACTTTCCTCCTTAGGATTTTGTGAACCTGATGTTAACATCAACCCCTACACTTCTCTCATTCAAGTCTTCCCTCTATTGATACTTACTCCCAAACTACTGATTGAAGTTAGCCAAGACCTTAATTGTTGGTACGTGCTAGCCCTGTTATATGAGTTAGAACATTATCATCTAAGTCCTTTTCCATTTTACCCTTTAAACATCCTTACATTCACTTATAACTTGATGGGTACTGGGCTTGCCTTCCATGCAATCTGAAGGTGACTCCTAGTGCTAATAGAATGCTTGAATGCATTCATGTGAAACTTTTAGTTTCATGTATGTTGATTTGAGGTCATGATCAGTTGAAGCACGAAAACACAGTCCTGCTGTAAAAATCAACCATGTGGTAAAAGGTTGGTTGAGTTCCAACCCACCAAGGCAAAGTGCCTAATATGAAAATTAATAATCTAATAATCAATGCAAGGGTGCATTGTGTGTGAATGTGGCCATGGATATTGACACATTTATTAAATTCATTTGATGATTGATTACATTTTGAAAGGCTTGGTATACTAAAATAATGCATGTGTAGGGAATGGTATTTCCTTTTTGAGTAGATGAATTTGATTGTTAGTATGCACAGTTATGGAATTTTTTGTAAGCCACTACAAGTGTGCAATGAAAATATAATGTTCATGAGAACTAACAATTTGTTTAGCTGATTGAAGTGGAAATTACAAGAAGAAAGGTCTTGGTATGGAAGTGTTGTAAGTCCACGAGGAAGACCAATGATTGTTGGTTATGAAAAAATCCAAACTACTATGAGAAATAAAATGAAAATGAAAAATTGAAATTTGAAATATGCGGTTGACAGATTTGAAATAAATCTTATTGAAATTGATGATAACATCTCACAAATTTATGTATGCATGTGATACAAGTGAGATGAAAATAGAATATGTTCAGGGAGGACGGATGATGGATGACAAATATGGAAAGCATGGAAAATGGATAATGTACTGACATGAGAACCCTGTGATATGCATGATCTCCATAGGATGATGTGTCATGCTGACACGAGCTAGAGGGGTGCCTCGAAATAGCAAGCATGAGGGATGTTGTAGCTGTAAGACTCAGTGAAGTTTCTAAAACTCTTCTTGTGCGAGAAAGCCTCGGCAAGCAAGATGGATCACCTGAGGAACTGTATAACATAGAAGGGGATTCCTGAGCCTGAGCCTAAAGGGTGAGTAATCGCAAGGAAGGGGAGACTTCGATATCTCAAAAAAAAAAAAAAAAACTTGGTGGAGTCTTTAAAAGTTTTGTCATTTGTTGACTGGGATCATGCACACAATGGGTATGTCAAGTAAAAATAGTTAGTCAAGTAAAGACGATATCCATATGGATACAAAACCATAAGCTACACAAATAAGTAAGTATTAGGATGATTGTAAACTTCATATTTAACTATGGATAACAATGAAATGTTTAATACATGAAATTGTGAATTAATGTGCATGTTGTTTGATATCTGTTGTAGGCATGTATTGAAGTTCCAGAGTACGAGTGAGGACCAGATCAAGAAATGAGGAAAATATGGTTGAAGTAGCTAAAAGATGAAGTCATGGTAGGTGTTGATGAGAAGAACATCGAGGACAGTGCTCCTTTAAGAGGCAGGGGATTGTAACACCCTTGTTTCCCCCAACCTGTAATTAATCATAATTTATGATGGCCATGCAATGGCTTGCAAATATTGTAAATGTATTATTTTCTAATTCTAAATGTCGACAGTTGATTGACGGGTGAAGCCTTAAAGTATTGGCCATGATATCACTAGAGGAATTAGGGGAGGTTCTATTAAGTTAAAGGACCTCAAGCCACCTTGCGGAAATATTAATTGGAAACATTTAGATTATTTTCCCTTAGACTAGATATCAAGACAAGTCAATTAATGAGGAGGGATTGGTATTTGAACAACCAACCACCCCCATGATTGTGGGCATGGGAAATATAGCTAGGATGACAGAAATTGTCGGCCAGAGGTACAATAGAGTACCATTTTTTGCAGCTAGATTGATCCATGAGTTTTTGGGGACAGAGGGAAGAAAGGACAGTTCGAGAGCCTTCGGGGAAGAAAAAAGATACAAGAAGGAGGAGACGGTAGGATTGGTGGGGGGGTCGGTATATGCACATAGAGAGAACTGGAGGAGGGTTTGGGCCTCTGAGGAAGAGAGTTGTTGAAAGGAATGCACAAGAGCATGCAATAGAAGGATCAAAGAACTCATAGAAGAGTTCTAAGTTGGATCATAGAAGACCCCAAACTCGGCCTGAGCTAAGAGGGTCGTGAGCTTGATGTTGGGAAGGCATATGATAAACCTTGGAGAGGCTTGGGCTAGTTGGGTGTAAGGAAAATCCATACCTAGAGTATATTTTGAAGGAGAGTGACCTTCAAATCTTATTGAGAACCTAAGAGAGATTCCCTAGTGGTATCATGGCTTGGCACGAGGGTGGACAGAATGCTAAAAGTGAATGCATCTGATCCTACATTTGGGTGGAAAGGTGAACACCCACAGTCAGTTGGTCAGCTATCAACTATAATAGATAAGTATTTTTGTACCCAATATAATTAAACTAAACTGAAGGCTAAATTTGCATGTGAATGAATTAGGGACGTGCATGTTTGTTTAATGATAAGACGTGTTATTTTATAACATGGGTATTTGATGTATTAATTACAAGTTATAAAACCTATTATTAAATTTTCACAGAAGTTGGGATATGCGACTGTTGTCATGGATTTTTACCATTGTAATTCTCCTTGAAATTTTGTTGCCAGGATTATGCATTTTTATCATGGTAATGATTGTTGGAATTATACTTGTACATAAAGCACTATGAGAACTATCTAGAATGATATAGTTATGGGCATGCACAAAGTATGTGTAAATATGGTGTCTATACGACCCTTACTCATGTGTGTGTGTGTGTGTGTATATATATACTATTTGTGTTATGTATATCCCTGCACATATGCGAAGCTTTTCCCATATGATTCAATGTTTTCAGGGATGAAATTATGGCTTGATGTAGTTTAGCTCGACCTAGAAAGAGGACTTAGAATCATGACGGGTTCACAGATATAGGAAGGTGATATGAAAGGGTTTGTGAGTACACCAACCCGTGAACCCGACAAACTCACAAAATAATCTAAGTGTTGAGTGTTAGAAGAGAGGAAGGGACTCAGATGAGTCTATGATTCCATGAGTTTGCCAACCCACAAACCCGAAAAAAATCACTAAATAATATAAGTGTTGATACATCTCAGACGGACTTATGAAAGGGAGGTACAGAATTGTAATTCCACGAGTCTGCGTAGATGGAAAAATGGTTAAGTGTTGAGACTTCTTGGATGGACTTGTGAACGGGAGGTACAAAATTGTATGTATGCAAGTCCATGTAGATGGAAAATGGTTAAGAGTTAAGACTTCTCGAATGGACTTATGAAGGGGAGGTACAGAATTGTACATCCGTGAATCCACGAGTCCCCGTAGGTGGAAAAATTATTAAGTATCAATACTTCGCGGATGGACTTATGAAGGGTAAGCACATAATTATGTGTCTGTGAGTCCATGAGTCTCTAAGTCTATGAATGAAAAAGAAGCTAAGAGTTGGTGGCAGATTCATGAAAAGTATGAATGTAGAACATGAGTCCACAAGACCACCACCCTCGATTCCGTGAATACAGTAAGGTGACTAAGTATGGTAGAATACATGGGCCATGGAAAGGAAAAGCATATGGTGGATGACATGGCTTGCCAGCAAGGCAGCTAGGATGCCATTAGGATGGAAAATGTACATTACTAACAGAATGACAAGCTAAGTGGGGTTCCACCATGGCAAGCTAGGTTAGTGCCATGTCACGACCCAGGTGTTTCCACGTCAGTTGGCACAGAAAATGAAACGTCACATGGATGCCACATAATAGTAAGAGAGATGTTTTCTATGTAAACCCAATAACTTTAGGAGGTTATATATTTTGTTCTAGATCTCAGTTCTGAGTGAAATTACCAACCTTGGAAATCTCTTGACGAGCAGAAGAGGATGGAGCTATGATAGATAAGATTTAAGGTTGTTAAGAGAAGTGAAAATTTAATATCTCATCCCTTAAAAAGGTACTTAGGGGGTTGGGTCTGTTACAAAATGCATGGCATGCTTGTCCTAGGAAAGTAGTTTTTGTTAATCATATGGAAAACTATTTGAAAAGTCAATATGTTGTTAACATTCTTTTTTTTTTTCCTTTTTTTTTCAACGTCAGAAGGATGGATTGAATTGCATATTCCAGTGATTAACATTACATGTTTTAGGTACCTTGTAGGTTTTTGAGGGTGTTGAATCGATTTATGGATTCAAAAAATCCATTTAAGCAATATAAAATTGAGATTTCACCAATAATTGATTTGTCCAATTGCAAATAATATGACCAACAAAAGTAAAAAACATAAAATGTTTAGACTAAAATTCCTTGATATTGTGATTTTTAATTCTGTATGTTGTTTTCTTGATATTGTGATTTTTCGATATTTTATTGGTCCATATAATGCACAATGACATTCTTTATCACAGTTCCAAATCATTATAACATTTTAACACTTCATTGACATGTTGCAAGGGAACATACAAAGGATTGTTTTACGAGGCCGGATAATAGATAAAACTCTCGATGTTGTTTTCATAGACTTATACATTCAAGTAGAATTCAACATGTCAAAAAATTGCAAATGGAAAAGTTTGGATGCTAATATAGCTGGGAGGAATACAATTTCTATAATCAGAGATGCGGTGCCAATTCAATGGAGAATATGTTTGTTAGGATTCCACACTTAGTATTGAAGCTAGGAGTCGATCAAAAACATCACACTCATTTTGTCACAGGGAAATCAATAAATTACTTATGCATATGAGCATCCCATGTTGGTATTCTCAATACCGTACACTAAGGAACACAATAAGCAATACAATCATTCAAATAACAATAACTACTACCAAATAGAAGAAATGAACTGTACACACCGGATGTGTTGAAAGGTGTGTTGAAATGTGCCAACTAATTTCCCATGATTTTTGGGATATGGGGGGATTTCTTGACTCCTAGAATTTTGCAGTTGTACCAAATCACAGAAAAATAGAATATGGATAGGTTTAAGTGTTTGATCAGTTCGTGTAATTGTTTGATCAGTTTGTGTAGTTGTGTGATAGATGTTATATATCTATGCATGATCGTAGAGGAAAAGGTGCAGTTTGGGATGAGTGTGAGGTTTCCAAGCTTGTGTTTAGCTGTTGTAATTCTCTCTTGATCAATAAGAATATTGATTATCATTTCCCTGTAGATGTTTTCCTTTAAAGGGTTTTACCACTTAAATCGTTATGTTCTTTGTGTGTGATTGTTGTTGTGTTTTATTTGTCATTAAATCTTGTTAAGTTTATGCTTTTGATACCCAATAGTATGAACGTAGAGATGCCAAGACCATGAGGAGATGGTTCACCTCAGTCCATGGTTTAATCTACCAATTGACAAGGAAATCCTCGCATGCATGTTTGAGATGTCTTACCTCCATGATAATAATACTTTGGATGAATATAATGAATTGGAACCTTGTTGCTTGGAAATGGTGTATGGTATGGATATAAAGTAGTGGAGGCACATTATTAGATAATTCTATTGTTGGAGCCATCGCACAAATTTTTGGTTACCTTTTACTTTTTCCTTTTTTTTAAATAATTTTTTATAATTTTGTTTAAAATGGGAAAAAAATGTTGGAATTGCATATTTGAGTGGTTGAGTCTATATAAATTGAAGTATTTTCAGGGTGCTGAATCTATTTATACATTCAAAAATGTAATTTAAACAAAAATAAATTACCAAAAATACCAAAAAATAGAACATTTAGACAATGTCCAATTTTTTTAACCATATTTCACAATTTTTGAGTCATATTTCACAAGATGACACATTAAAAGAATTTGACTTCTGATAACATATATTTGGCTTGCCAATCATAACTTTTATTCAAAATTTGGACCATCCAACAACAATTGTTTTTACAGGTTACATGATCTGCTTTTTTAGGTTACACGTTCATTATGTCATCTTCAAAGACATTGTCACGTCTCCTTGGAGCAAGTATTGGATTCTTTCTACTTTTAGTGATCTTGAAAAAGAATGGAAAAAAGCGCAGTATGTCGTTCACGAGAAGGATTTCAATGCTTTAGTCATGGGTATTTGGACTCACCAGAGTCATCCCTGGAATACTATTTGGAAGAGACATGGATGCAGGATTTCAATATACAAAGGCCACTACATCCACTCGTCGTCGACCTCAGTTTACTCATTATTGTAATTCCTTGTCATGTATTTGATACATGATCATGGTTATCCATGTATTTTACTCATCTCATATCGTTTACCATTGTTGTAATGACCAATGTGGAATAGTTTATTCCTAGAGATATTAGACCTTTGTGCACATTCATCAACATCTCTTTCCCGAAGAGAACAGAAAAAACTATCTTTCCTTTCTCATACCTATTGCATGTTTGCATTGTTCTTTCCGATCAAAATGTTCAAGTCTACACATCTAAATGTTAGATTTGTTTTTATTTTTTCTGGGTAATTATCATTGTGAATTAGTCAATTCCTGAAGGTATTAAAGCTTTGTGCACTCTCATCAACATCTCTTGCCCAAAGACATTAGAAAAAGATATCTTTTATTTCTCATACTTATTAGAAAAAGATATCTTTTATTTCTCATACTTATTGCATGTTTGCGTTTTTGCAATCAAAATGTTCAACTCTACATATATAAATATTAGACTTTTAATATTTTACTGGGTAATTATCATTGTGAATTAGTCAATCCATTTGTTGGTGAAGTTGTAATATTCCATTATTTGAATTGTAGTTTTGAATATACAGATGGATCCAACTCCTGAAAAACCTTTAATCTATCTGAACTATGCAATCTTGTGGATGTGGTTACTAGTAATTAAGAATTAAGGTAAGTTCATTCATTTCATTTTCACTATACTTTGAACAATTTTGAATCTAGATTATAGATATGCATTAGTATAAAAAAAGAGACCAGAAGTTGCATGATCCAATTGAAACAAAAAAGCAAAAATGGGCCAAATTTCATTTCAGAAGTCTCAATCCCACGTGTCTTGCGTTAGGAAACACTTGAGAGTCTATATAAATGAGTAATTCTATATAGGAGTAAGTTAACTAGGGAGCAATCTTCCTTCTTTATAGGTTAAAAAATGGGTCTGAATCTGGGGGTAGCCTGAGTTTGGCATGAATCAAAGTTCCATTGATTTCAAAACCTTACACTAGGGGTTTTTCCCCATTTTAAACCAACCCAAATGCTCGGAAAATCGATCAGACTTCTAGATCGGCCGAAAATTTAAAATTGCATCGCCGAAAAACGTGTTGGAAAAGTAACTCAAAAGGGAAAATTGCTCTCGAATTAGCCCACTCCATTCCATATCCTCTTTAACTATGACGTTTGAGCTCTTTGAGTGACATTGAATTCCATGAGAATTGGTGCAATTTCAGTTAATGGCTTTGATGTTTATTCTATCAAAAAAATGATGCAATTTCAATTAATGGATTTGATGTTTAGTTTGTGGTACAAGCATTCATTATTTTGATAGTGTCACTTGATGTTGAATCTACTTGTTTACCAACTTAAACTACTTTTCATAGAAATTTTGCATGAAGGATGTACTACAAAGTAAAGGACTTTAAAGGATTACTTCAGGAAAACAAACTACCTCTGATGCCCCAAACAAATATAAATGAGTTAATACATTTATGGTTTAATTGGAATATTCATCTCTATAGATTTATGGTTTCACCTTCAAGGAGTTGACAGACTAGATAAATCTTGGAAAACGTTGGAAACCATATTTGGTAAACACAATGAGATTCAACCCCACTATCTTGAAAACCAATTGATTTCTTTAAATCTCATTGATTTCTCTTGCATTGAAGATTATCTTTCTAAGTTCAAAGCACTCATAATTTTACTAGAAAACTATAACATAGAAAATAATGACCAATTGATATGGGTTATTCTTTCTAAAATTGGTAGTGCATATTCTATTTTCGTATATACTTTTCACTTCACTAGAGAAGCTCTAGGGGCTACTTACACACCACCCGATCTTGAATCTTTTTGTGATTCTTTGATTAGAGAGAAATATAAGATCTTGCATCTTGTAGTGATCAACACTATAGGTACATCTAACAAAGCCTTAGTGGCCCAACAAAAATGTAATCCAAGCATCCAATGAAGCAACATCCTTGCAATAATAAGCAAAACAAGGATCACAAACCCTCTCAACCAACTCCTACTCCCAATGGTGACAAATGAACAAAATAAAAAAAGTAAGAAGACTAGGAGACATTGCAATTTTTGTGGAAAAGATGGTAATATAGATTCTAAAAGTTTTAAGAATATGGAGGAGTTAGAAACAACAATGAAGAAGCACAACATTAATCTTGATTTTTCTTCTTCCCACTCTTCTTCTCATGGACATGCACTTTCTATTTTTTATGTTTCCTTCAATGCAACATATACTTCTTATTCTAATGAGTGGTTTATTGATTATAGAGCATATTATCATGTGGCTAAGGATAAACCCATTTTTTATACTCTCAATGAATCTAAAACCAAACAAATATTTGTTAGTGATGATAGATGTATTAGTGTTATAGCGTCTGGAATAGTTCATCTAGATGATGGTCATTTTAATAAATTGTTATGTCTGAGTATGTAGGTTTCCATAGCTAGTCATAATTGAAGAATATTTTTATGGATGTATCTGTGTGGACGTTTTGAAACCTCTCACGTGGTTACATTCAGAAAAATATTCTTCAATAAATTATTATGTGTTCAAAGTCTTTCTCGCAATCTTCTGTCATTGTATCAAATCACTCATTCAAGTGAAGTTAAAACAATAGAGTTTTCACCTCACCAAGTTGTAATCAAGGATTTAAAAGATAACCTGTCCTAGCAACTGGAATTGACAAATGATATTACCAATTTGTACATATTTGACAAATTTGGGCCATCACCTTTTCCATCAGTTTTTGTTTCTCATAGCGATGACTTGAGAAAAAATCGACATGAGTTCTTTGGTCATAAACTATTGCTCATTGCAATAGCTTTGTAGTCAAAATATGGTAACTATCCTTCCTCTCATTTCTTTCAAAGATGGTGTTTGTGTTGGTTATGTTCTCAACAAACATCATCGGGATAGTTTTGAAAAACATGCCTCATATCATGCATCAGCCCCCATGCACCTTATTCATAGTGATTTGTGTGGTATGCTTCCTTCTCCTTCTTTATCTAGGTTCACGTACTTCTTAACTTTCATTAATGACCTCTCCAAATGCACTTGGATTTATTTCTTAAAACTTAAGAGTGACTTTTTTGACATGTTTTTGACCTACAAGGTCCTTGTAGAAAAATAATCTAGACGTCAATTACATAATTTAAGAACATATAATGGAGGAAAATATGTTAACAAAAAAGTTACGACTTACTACATTGCATAGGGAATTTAGATGCAATACAATATTCCATATACACCACAACAAAATGGTGTTGCTAAGAGAAATAATCACACATCAAATGAAATGGCAGATTGTGTGATCAAATCTAAGGGATTAAGTCTTTATTTTTTGGTAGAAGTGGTCAATTGTACCAATTACATATTCAATCACACTCCCACAAAAGCTTTAAATAAGGTAACAATGGAAGAATGCATGGAGTAAAATTAACAAGATGTAAGCCACTTCCATGTGTTTAGTAGTAGAGCATGAGCTCACATTCATGATGAGAAAAGGAAAGCATTACAACCTAAAAGTGAGAAGTGCATTTGTGTTAGATATTTTGAAGATATAAAAGGTTATAAACTTCTTCAATTTAATTCCAATGAAATTATTACTAGGAAAGATGTTAAGTATGATGAAAATATCTCATCTTGCAAGCCTAATTTTCCATTTTCTCTCCAT
>JZKD02S0705162.1:212402-222663 GCA_000966675.3 Picea glauca | reverse complement strand
TACATGATTCCTTGATCACATGTATAGACTAGGTATTGAATATATTAATGCCTTTGCTATGATTGGTTTGTGTTGTTGTGATTGAAATGACACAAGAGCATCAGAGAAGAGCAAGGAACAACAAATATTAAAGGAGAGTGTTCATAAGGTATGTCCACCATCCATTTCTCTTAGTTCATTCAATATCTAGATCTAGGGAAAGAGTAGTATTCTGTCACGTTTTGTTCCAGATCTAGGTGGATCTGGGGAGATTGGTCTGTGTCTGCACTCACGAATTTATCCATAAACACCAATGTCTACTCTAGGTACAGTGAGACTTCCCGTCACCATCACCTTGTGTAAGACCCTAAAGATTATGGCTATTAAGGTTACCAATTCCCAGTCAGCCCCTGGGCGAGAACAATCGACAGTCCGATCGGAACATACAGGCAGGGTATCAAGCCCGAAATAAACTAGAAGGCTTCCACGCAGTAATTGTGGATTTACCTCAAAGTGACCCCCATAATACGATCTGACCACCACAATCAGTTAAACCACAGAGGGTTAGTCCCCGTAGCTTACCCAAATGCGACCTCATGCGTAACCCCTGTGTGAGAGGGGGATCCCAGGAAAACTTATACAATGATTGGATTTGAATCTCCCTAAATTAGGATGCTACTGTTTGTTTTGGAAACTTTGGAGAGTTACGCTCACAGCCTAATCCAAATTACTACACCTATTCTACTGTTGGTGGAGGATCCTAGCAAAGAAAAAGTTCTAGATAATTTTTAATTAGCGTTGATTTTTATGGCTGTTCTTTTACGCAAAAAAGGGGTGCACGGAAGTGAAACCAATGGGATTATGACTCAGACCCAAAGAATGCATCGAATATGATAAGCAGTCATTTCTCTTTGATGAACGTCTATCTAAGGGAGAGAGAGAGTTTTTTTTTTTTCACTTCACAAGCATGAATACGAAGTGTCCTCAAACAATTCTTTTTCTCAATCAAATCCTGATGTAATGCAAAAAAATTTAAATGCCTTCTAATTTGAACAATCAATCATGCAGATTCTTTTTCATTGTTCATGTATGAGTTAAATATCAATTCAACACAATGCTCATCTTGGTAATTGTCTTTGTATGAATGAAAATCAAACTAGCAAAAGCTAAAGTCATACAAACAATGCACCCTTTCATTGCAATCAAAACGAAAAGTGAAAGAAAAGGAACAATCAAAGAGAAGACAAAATTCACACCCAAAAAGAAAAATTTGAAGAACAATGACCTTGACTGAAATTGAGATAAAGAGGTCTGTAGGCATTTGATGACCTTCACAAAGGTTTTTACTTAGCTAAACAGAGAGAAAGACAATGTATGAGTCTTGGACTCTAATCAATAGGAAAACTCAATAACAATAGTGAATAAGGCTACAAAATCCAACCATGAAGGTGTTTGTTCTTCCAGAAGATAGATGTTAAGGTTGAAAGGGAAGAAACACTGACTCACAAAGTTACTCAGCAGAGGAAACACAGAGGCAAAATCCAAAAAAAAAAAAAATGCAATTCTGGAAGATTTTTGAGCCAAAGAGGGCTGGCACTCTGTTTCCAAGGGAAAGGAGCATTATAACACTTCGTGCAAAGATATTAGGAGCATTGGCACTCTATTAACACTAGGACAGGGGCACCAAGGTCTGAAACTCCAAAAATTGTCACAAAAAATCAAAAAATTGCAATCCAATTCCGACAATTATGCTGAGTGTGATGGGGTAGGGAGTCAATCATCTCATGAAACCAATCAAAAGAGGAGTGAACCAGGTCTGAAACAATCAAGGGATAGAACTAGGTCAATGAGGAGAAATCGAAACAAGAAGTCTCGATTTGAGGATATCTCCCCAGTGGAGTCGCCAGTTTCTGTTGTAGGAAAATCTCCCTGCGGACAGGTAGATCGCCTCTAAGAGATTGACCTTAACCCTAGACAGAAAAATGATTAACGTGGACACTAATTTCCTTTCAAATCTATATAAACTAATACATGAGAAGGAAGGATAACAAAAGTACCTCTTTATCAACGTTTGTCCCTGCACACTCTGAGTTGCGCTTCAATCCTTTGCTCCTCGCTGAGTTCTGCAGACAAACAAGATACGACTACTTCCTACTCTATTGATATTAGCTTGAAAATAGATCTATCAATTAATGATAATTTCATGTAACATCAGACACAAACTAGAAAGAAACAGGCCAAGTGTGTCATATTAATCATAATAACGACAACAATACTTAAAATCATAGATGCGAATGCGACAGCTTCGTCAAGTCCCCTTCGTCTAACCATTGCTCGAAATATCCACAACCTGGATGACAGCAGCTTCACTTATCACTTCTCCTTTGGCTGACTATGTGTTTCCTATGAGATCATAGGTTTCATGCTAGCAATTCTTCCCCCTTTCCACCATCATAGAGCTTGCTTATATAGGTTGAGAGGAGCTTAACCTCTTGAGTTATATTTATAACAAGTTGGGAACCTCCTCCTTAGATTAGGGATCTCTTGATGAAACCAAGAATTCGAGTACAACTGCCTCCTAATCTCAAAATATCTTTTCCTCATTCTCCTCAACGGGCCAACAACTGACTCAGATTAGGAAGCGCTCCTTCAAAAGGGACATCAGAGCGCTAGAACACTCCCTGAGAAGCTTAAGGGGAGTGTCAACGCTCCAAAAGCGAGCAACGCTCCTTCAGAGGGGTGAGGAAGCGTTATAACACCCCCTGAGGCCTTATAGGGGAGCGCCAGCACTCCTAAGGCTGTTTTAGAGGAGCGTTCACCCTCAAAACTCTTGATTGAAAGCTCTTCTCAGGTGTTAAGATTTATTTGACTCTAGTGAACCAGTCCTTCTTCTTCAAATCAAGTGCATAAGATGTTTTAAGTGTCTCCTTAGTGTCATCATCATGGCAATATTCTTAAACAACATTTGTGACACTTGTAACCAACTTGTGACACTTGCGAAAGTTGTAAGGAAGTTGCGACACTTATGACAATTGAGAGGAATATGTGACACTTATCCAATTGAGTAATTTTGATCTGTAACATAAGTCTAACTCCTTCCTAACAAGAGATTGTAGTTAAGGGACGCGTCGACTACTTCTACCTCGACACACACGGTCTTCCCTCCTAATTGCATGGGGAAAGAGGGAATGATACCATGTGGTCAGAATGAACAACCATCAAAAGAAGTGAGAAGAGTAGGTGATGGAGACAAAATGGGCTGGCTAATGGCCTTCCAACGTGCTAATGACATAATGCATGTCGAGGCACCCTAATCAACCATCGTGCGGAAAATATTTCAAGTAAAATTTTTCATGGGGTGAGCCACTACTATCTGAAAAGCTATGTGGTAAGGCAGATTACGTTTTAAGTCAGTTGTATCCAGCATGATTGTACCCAGATTATAAGTCTCAGTAGATCCTAAAGTGGCTAACAAAGCTTTCCTCTGGGAAGGGAAGCTTTGGAGGCCTCCAAAGAGGACATCGCACAAGTGGTTTGAGACAAATACTCCACCACAGAATAGTTTTGGGTGGCCCTTGCATTTGGGTTGTGAGAATATTTCTTGAACATGCATTTTGGGATGCGTGTCATTGTTTCACCCAAATTATTCTCGATCTAGAGAGGAAGAGATGGGGGCTCGAATTCTTTTCCCTTCTCAAAAGTGCTCGGTTTACTATAGTCATGCGCTCTAGTCGATATAAAATCATCACCCTTCATCATATACAAATTTGCGAATGCAGGATTGTTCGAAGATGGAGAGGGTCCTTGACTGCCCCCTTTTGCACTTGTAGAGGCATGGGTTAGGTTTTTCCCATGTTGAAATGGATTGGTTAACATGGAAGGTTGTTGTTGTGTCACAAATTTTTGTGCCTCTGCAAGTCGAGGACATTGGTGGGTTGGGTAGTCTTCCACACACAGGTTGCAAGGATACCTCGCCGTTCGTTTCTCAGTGTTTCCCCCGCCAGCATTATTAGTGGGTTTCTTATCCCCCTTACCCTTCTTTCATTATTTTTTCTTTCCTTGAGGTTGTTGGGTGGCCTTTGGATTTTCCGATTGCACTGTGTGTACATCCGACGTTTGGGTAGGGGGAGCAGCCAAAACAGTAGTTTGGCTGGCTGTTGTGTGTTGTATAGACAATTGCTGCAATTGCTTCGTCAATTTCTCAGTGGGATTTGTTTGTGCTAAACCAACAATACCATCGGCATGTGGTCCAACTCTTTGTCTGGTTTTATCAAGTATTGAGTGTGGTGCATCTGGCAAGATCTCGTATAATAAACCAGACTGAGAGTAGATTAGCTCAAGATGTTGAGCTCTCATGATGGCATATTCTTTGGAAAACACTCCCGGAGTTGTGATGTATTTGGATAACTGTGGGACCAAAGACTTAAGGAACCACTCAAGCATTAATGTTGGTGGGATTGGCACCTTAATTAAACTCTTCCAGCATCTCCATTCTTGGATGTGATCAGAGATATGGTCCAATTTTTTCTGTGTGAAATTGGCCAACAATTATGTGCCAACGTCGTATCTCACAGGTAATTGGAAATGGTTTAAGAAATCCATTGCCAATTCGCCGAAGGAAGAGTATCTTGAGCGGTCGAGCTCAATGTACCATTTCGTGGCACTCCCAATGAGAGTACATTGAAGCAATTGTAACTGCACGGAGTAATATTTTAATGAGTTAGACGAGCATGAGAGATGGTATATGACCTCCCCTATAAGGAAAAGCGTTAAAAGGAGCTGAAGTTTCCCCCATGTGGCCTTGCAAAGGAGCGTTAGAGCTCCCTGCCCCCAGACCTAAAGTCTGTGAAGTGGAGTAGGAAAGTACAGGACTTGTACCTAAGCTAGGCATCTCGTATGCGAACATAGGGCCTATCACACTCGGTGTGAAAGGGGTTGTGGCCACCACCATAGATAGGATTGGACCATTGTTTGAGGTAGAGGTGGTCGAGACCATGGTGGCTCGAACTGGTGAAGGTGGGTTAGGAGGTAGAAAATCCCCTGTGGTGACAACTATATTGGGAATTGAAGAATTCCTAGAAGAAGTGACAACATTTGTTTCCATTGTTGCATACGACACTGTCTAAC
This sequence comes from Picea glauca, assembly GCA_000966675.3. Taxonomy (NCBI): domain Eukaryota; kingdom Viridiplantae; phylum Streptophyta; class Pinopsida; order Pinales; family Pinaceae; genus Picea; species Picea glauca. The sequence goes on along the minus strand of JZKD02S0705162.1, from coordinate 217,557 downwards.
ACTCATAAGGGTGAATCAATATGATGATGGGTGATGAAAGATCAATGGTTGAAGTTTCAGATGGACCAATATATTTCACTCCAAATTCTAAAATGGTCGTCTCCTCTGGATGTTGGTTGGGTACAATTTCTTGTGACCCGGTCACTTCAAAAGACCCTTGTTGGTCTAGCTTTCACCTTAGTGGTGGCAGAGGTGGCTTCAGTGTAACCAGTGATAGGCCCAGAAGCCTTCATGACCAACGAAGCTCGTGATCCTCCACTATGTGAGAAGATCAAAGACACACTAGGGATTTCTATTCATTCAAAAAATAACACACACTAAAAGGGTCCCTTCAAGATAAAACAAGCGAACATTAAACAAGTTGGAAGAACAGTTACAACAACCAACACTAAATCAACTTACCAGTGTAAGTGCAACTCGAACATAGAATCACCCTCCAGGTATACTCTGCAAAGTGTGGCTCGATGTCTATCCTAGGTACTACGGTATACCCCCATAGTCACCTGTGTATGTCTCTAAAAAGATAGGCAACTAGGTTGCTAGCGCGCGAACAGTCACCAGGCGGGTATAGTCAAAAGTCAGGTAGACCACAATGAGTAGGGTATCGAGATCAAAACTTTTCAATGGTATCGAAGGCAAGTGGCTCGGAACACAACTGAGGACCTCGAATGGATTCGAGACCCATAGAGCTCCGTGGAAAATGCAATCAACGGAATCCCAATACAATCCCTCTATATGTGTTCGCCACTACGATTAGTCTAGCTTTGGAGGGGTTATCTCCACTACCTTTCTGCATGCGACCTTGTGTTTAGCCCCTGTGTTAGAGGGGGGTCCCAGATAACTTTCACGATACTAGACTTTGACACTCTCTAACTCAAACTGCAATGTTTTATTTAATGGCCTTGAAGAGTTTCCTCTACAACCTAATTCAAGGCCCTAACCCTAAACTAGTTGGTTAACCCTACAAACATAAAAATTCTAATGAATTTTATATTTGGCATTAATTTTTATGTCTTGTATTAATTCAAAGGTTATGAAAGTGAAACTAGTGATTTTTGAAAGATGAAAGAAAAATAAATAGAAAGTTGGAAACAAAATAACTTCACTTGACTCAAATCTTAAACAACTTTTCAAACTAAAAAATTTCTAATATCTCTAAACAACAAATTCAAAGTAGGATTTCACTCGACTACGAGCTACTTATGATCTAAGTAGACCATAAATAACTTATGAAAAAAAAGACTTTTCCCTGGTTACTAATGCAAAACAAAACTATTTAACCAAACAAAGAAATAAAAGTTTTTTTTTTTATTTGAATGCTCACAAAGCAAAAAGGAAAAATATCAACAAGTAAAAAACAAGAAAACTTATGGCCTAAGCGCAAATCGTAAAGAGTCACTTTAAAAATCACACACAAGCAAATTAAAACTAGACTCTCACACTTGTCTAAAAACCCTATAAAAATGAAATTTTGAGGAAAACTTCTTAATGCAAGAGAAAGCTATTGTTGTGATCAAACCTAAGTTACTGACCACTATGACAGAGACCCAAAAACCTAAGAGGAACAACTCTTGTCAAAGGAAAGGATGACTACCTCACCTTCAACAAAAATTTTCTCCACAAGCACACTGTTGACAGTTCAACAGCAAGCGTGTGCACGTGAGTTATGTAAAGTCAGAGAACATGTACATGCATGCTGCCTTATACAGGCCACATGTATCTTTGAAAATCTAGGAAAAATGAAAGGCCAAGCAATCCAGCCTAGGAAGAGACTACTGGTACTGAGAACCAGGATCTATTGAAGACTCAGACACTTACTTTAACATAAAAAAGAAAATAATTCAAGGAAAAATTCATAGAACAAACCAATCTAAGGTGAAACCTAAGCTATAGACTGCAAACAACAAAGACTAGAAAGAGTTCCAGAAAACCCCTGAGAAGGACTATTTCTGACAGGGGAGAGGATGACTGCCTCTCTAAAAGAAATTTTCTAGAATCATACACGTGACTGACACTTCCTCAGCTAGCGTGTACACGCGGGTTGTGAGAAGGTAGGGCATGGGTACACGCATGAATACCTTATATAGGTCACGTGTACCTCTGTGGGTCTTGGGAAAATAAAAAATGCAGTCAAGAAAAGAAACAGAGATATCTGGTATGGAAGAACATAATCTTTGTTAGCTCAGACTTTTGTAGAAACTTTAAAATTAAGGAATGAAACTAGTTTTTAAAAATACCCAAGAAAAATATTCCTAGAACCCTAGAGATCCCCAGTATGGTCGCCAATTCTGTTGTGGGTGGGAAATCCCTCCTACGGACTAGAACTAAGGGTTTTATCATGCATGCAGAAATGAGCTAAAGATTCTTACTTTTTACCATCATCCCATGCCTAGACCCCCATTACTCATATGTAAACACAAGGCTCGAGAGATTAAGTTGATGTACCTTATTCTTCATGTTTGATGTCGATCCCTTTTCGCGCTTGGTCATTATTTGACTGCAAATCTCCTCCCAATGTTGACCTGCATTCACTAAAGACAAAAAAATAAGTCCACATGCATTTGATCTATGAACTAATGGGTTAGAGATTTAATCAATCATACAATCAATATTCCAATAATGACAGTTTTATATGGCGGGACGGGAAAATAAATTCTTTTATTAACTTCACAATGATACCTTACAATGATAAAGTCGGCTACTGCTCCTCGATCCTGGTCCTGGGCTCTTCTTCCACTGTCTTCCAACTGCTTTTCTCTATACTTCTCTTTGCACAAGGATGGATAAAGGTTGGGACAAAGGGAATGCTCAATCAAGCATAGTTTCTATACTATGATTCTCCTCCTTTCAAATGGGACCCCTAACCCTTATTTTATAGGCTATAAGAAGCTAGGTATTTGGTTGAGTGAACAGTCATGCATGGCCAAAAGGTTTAGTTAACTTACCCAAAGTTGTGTGTTTCGTCAACAAATTTCCTTTTTCTGTGCTTTTGTGGGTACACACAGGCTATCTTGGGTCAGCTAGTGTGTACACGCATGCAGTAATGGAGAAGGGCATGTGGGCCTTTATAAAAGGGGGTTTTTAGAAGATTTGTTCAATAGTGTTTTGACAAAGAAGGAATCTGAGATGGCCTGATGCCAGGTAAGCATGTCTGGTGCAAATTAGGGTTATAACAATAAGATATAACTTGGCCCATTCTCCTCATTCCTATGTGTTCACTATGTGAATGTCTATTTCTATATAATTCATCATAGAAATATCTGTTATGATTAACAATATAGTGTGGAAGAAGGAGATATTGCTTTGTTCCTTGTAGAACTTCTCCTACACCAAGATCTTGGACATCAATATCAATGGATAGAGCAGTGAGGACAACCGATGGAAAAGAGGTAAGTCATCAATCATTTTCTTCTCATTCTAATTGGTGATGTGTAGAAAAGATCTAGGGGGGAATAGTAAATCATTTGTTTCTCTTTGTCTTGGATCAAAGGGATCTTGATCCAAGGGGGGTTTCACCCATATTTAGGGGAAACATTTCCACAATAAAAACTTGGGGACCATACAAGGTAACCCTCATTTTAATGTTCCTTAATGTTTTATAGCCCTTTGAATTGTTGATTGTTCCTTGATATTTTTAGTTTGTATGCATATTATTTGATTTCTCCCCTTCAATCATCATCAATGGGAAGCTTACTGAGTCAAGAATCTAACCCTTTCTCAAATATGGGAAAAGTTTGTTGATTTTCACCACTTTCCAAGCTTCATTCCCCCCTACAAGTACAGGTTGATAACATCCTGATTATCACTACCTAGAAGTGTATTGGGGAGCGATGAAACCCTAATTATCACTCCCTATTAGTGTATTGGGGAGTGATGAAACCCTCATTATCCCCCTCTCTTAGTGTCTTTGGGAGTGTTGAAACATTTATCATCGCCTTGTCTGTAGTGTTACAGGGGTGATAATGCTTTCTATGAGTGGATTTTGACCTTGTCTTTCTTGGTTTCTATCAAATTTTTGTCTCAGAACCTTATATTAGAGTCCTTCATGCATTATTATGGATTTGATTGATTAAATTTTAGTGATTATCATATTTTTATTGCCTATTTTGAGTTTCCATCTTCAAATTGTGAAGTGTACATGATTTTCCTAGGCTAACTTGATCCTTTGGCCAAGTCTATGTCATCATTATTTTGGTCCTTATTGGCTATAGGAATTCAAAATTTTGTTATCTTGATTCCAAGGGCTTGTAGGTGTTTTACTTGTTTGCTTTCAGAGTCCTTTTCATTGATTTGGGGATTTCATATGTTGCATTAAGCCGTATTGTTTAGTTTCTCACTCTTATCCTCTTGGGAATCCCTCTAATCCCTTGAGTGCACTCCTAAACTCTTTGGCCTTGATGCAATTTTTCTTTGATATTTGATATTTTCTACATGAATTTTTAGGTTTCAAAAAGTGGTCTTCCTTTACTTTAAATTTGTGGGTTCTTGCTTGAATGTGTGTTGGAGGAATTCTTGCATTTGAATTTTGTGAGTTCTTGTAAATTTTTTGAGTGCATGTTTTGTTTACATATTTTTTCTTCATGACAATTTGCATCATCATTGAATTTTTTCATTTTATTTGAAAGTAAGAAAGCGGAAAAGAGTTGCATTTAAAGTTATTTCATTGTATTTGAAAAGAAAACAAAATAATCTATTATATTCTAGAGGGGCATGATCAAGATCACACTTTAGAGATAAGTAAATAACATTTGGCATATGCAACTTAGAAAGAAAAATACTCTCCTCTTTACCATATCTATCATTCATCGAAAATGAAATCTTTGCATTTCATTTGTGTGCACGGTTTAGAGTTGTGTCATAATACCATCTAGTCCATTTTTTCTTACCTTATTGAGTAACAAAAAATCATTAAAAGGAATGAGGCACATAATATAAAATCAATTAGACCTTTTTTTCTTTGATAGAAAACCCATAAGTATAATATTTTAGGGCCTTGATAGTAGGGTGCAAAGTTAACTCTTCAAGGCCACATGAATGAGATTATAGAATACTAAATAGTGTAAAATCTAGTATTAACAATTAACATTAGTTGGGAAAGATCCTCTCACACAGGAGTCAAACACGATGTCAAGTGATAGAGGGGAAGGTGGATAGA
>JZKD02S0705162.1:195942-212045 GCA_000966675.3 Picea glauca | reverse complement strand
TAGGGGGTGAGGGAGGGAGTGAGCTAGAGAGAGATACAAAGAGGGAGTAAGTGTAACATCCCCGACCATCAACAGGCCGGACAATTCTACAACTGTGGAACATTCACATACATACATATATATATATATATATATATATAACATTCATATTTAAGGAAATTTAACCAAAAAATAAAGATTAATCACAAAACTACTGCTAACATACAAAATTAATGGAATTAACAATAATTCATACGTGAAATAGAATACATGATAACATTTCAAAGACATAGACATGCATCAGATATAAATTAAGCACAAAATTAATACTTATCTTTTAAATTGGAGTAATTCCACCAACTATGTGTAGAACTTCCACGAACCTACCAACCTTATACCATGCTACTCATCACGCTCAGCAGTGGGTCACCCTCGATCTAGGACGAAGCTCCACCCAGGGCAAGGGACTCCTAGACTAGGCTGAGGTTACAGGAAAACTACACAGTGCAACCAAAAGGATTCTCTCCAAGAGCCTTCTTACACCCACTACTCACAGAATCTCATTCCCCACATGCATGTTCCACCTGGGAGTATACACCTTCACTATCACATAGTCCATCAGTTGCTTCACCTCCCTCTTTGGGTCTTGGCAATAGGTCGGATCAGGAATTATCAGAGCTCTGTAGCTGGTGCTGGACTCTCTCTGGGAGAAAAACACTTCCCGTCAAACTCTCTCACCTGGAGAGAGCTGCTCACAAGCCTGAAAAACCTTCCTCTTCTACCACGGACCTGACAACCTACTTCTTCAACTAGTTTCAAATCAATTCCAACTAGGTGAGGGAAACCACAACATCATCAGCACTTAGTTGACACAAGGATAATGACTACAAAATAAAATGTGCATAGGCCCGAAAAAGGAAATGGCCAGACATTAAAACACAGCACACTCAAGCGACTACCAAGGTGTCAAGTTCCATAGAAGACACATATTGGCCCATGAATTATCGGTTTTAGGATACGTGAAAATAAAATTATGAGGAGGTCAATGATGGAGGCCAAAACTCAAAGACCAAACAAAATTTGTGGGAATAAATCGATCATATTCATGGTTCCTTTTTTAGGAATGCATGAGGGTATGAAGAGGGAACTCATGGAGACTACCATATTCACAGAGGATGGAAAATGGTAAGTGAACCCCCAACATAGCTAACACTTCAGGTTTTAACTGCATGCACCCACATTAACACTTATATTCCTAGAGTTGCATGCATTCCCTTTTTCACATGTTTCCTCTCTCCCAGGACTTAGGATAAAAACAACATGACTTTCACACAACTTTGGAATAATAATAAATTATTATTCTCAAGGACTTATGCCCCTAAGCTTAGCCCCTCTTTCCAACCTTTCAACCCCTTTTCCCTTACCCACCCTATGGAATCTTATTCCCCCATCACTCTTTCTTCATGGTCAGTCTACACGTAGTGATGCTTAATTTTTATTAATGTTCTGCATAATTACATATACAAAAACAGACTCCTAGACTTTAACACTTAGGATCTCTAACCTAATAAACACATAATCCCACCAGCTTATCAACACTCAGCTCACCAACCTACAAAACATGTTTACAATTCACAATTACAAAAAAGGCTCGTCCTTGGGGATATTACAATCCCCTCCCCTTATTTTTTCACTATTCTTAGTGCAACTCTTTACACAACATCAACAAGATTTCCAAAATATTCAAAAAGATGTGGGTATTCTGCCTACATAGTATCCTCATGCTCCCATGTCGCATCCTCGGGACCATACTAGGTCCACTGGACCTTTACAATCCCTATGGCTCGATTATGGAGTTGTTTTATCTTCCGGTCCAATATGTGCACAGGATGCACTTGCAAGACTCCTTCTTGCTCCACCTGAATTACATTCCAATCACCAAAATGATTAGCATCATGTATATATTTCTTAATCAATGAAACATGAAAAACATTATGTATATTCATGGATGCAGGTAATGCAATCATATATGCAATTGGTCCAATCCTTTCTAGGATTTCAAGTGGCCCATAAAATAAGGCTTCCAACTTGGAACATTTTCCTAGATTCAGGGAAATTTTGTTAGCTTTCAACTTCACGAAAACATGCTCTCCCACTTTAAACTCTTTGTGGGTTCTGTTTTTATCAGCATAACTCTTCTACCTATCTTGGGTATCTTTCAAATTCTTCTTAATCTTCAACATTTGATCTACCATTTTTTTGAGAAACTCTGGCCCAACTACTGCTCTATCAGCTGGATTATCCCAACTTACTAGAGTATTGCACTTTCTTCCATAAAGTGATTCAAATGAGCTCGTCTTCAATGATTCTTGATACCCATTATTGTAGGTGAATTCTAACAAGTGTAGGTAGTCTTCCCATTTATATGGTTTGTCCATCACATACATCCTTAACATGTCTTCTATTACTCGATTCACTCGCTCTATCTTCCCATCAGATTTAGGATGATAAGCAGTACTGAAGTTCAGATTCATTCTAAATCCTTTGAACAACCCCTTCCAGTACTTTGAGGTAAATTTTGGTTCTCTTTCGGACACAATTTTCTTGGGGATATCATGCAATCATGCCACTTCCCTCATAAATATATCGACAACATTGGATTCCTTGTGAGTAGTCTTCAATGGAATAAAATGGAAAGATTTCATAAGCTTGTCCACCACCACCATGATTGAATCATGTTTCTTGCCTATTTTGGGCAATCCTGTGATGAAATCCATTGTCACTACCTCCCACTTCCACTATGGAATGCGTAGAGGCTGTAGCAACCCTACTGGGTGCTTTTCTCAGCTTTAACCTTATGACACTCCATACATCTAGCGATGTATTCAACAATTTCCTATTTCATACATGGCCAAAAGTAATGGCTCTTGAATGCTGCCACAATTTTCTGATATCCAAGGTGCCCAACATAAGGCACATTATGCATTTCATTCAAAATCATAAGTTTCAAGTCCTAGACATTAGGTACATAAATTATGTTCTTGTACAAAAGTATTCCACCAGCCTCTAATTTATAATTTTCCACTTTCTGTGGCATCTCACCTTGTTGTAGCCTTTCTACCAAATCCCTGTACTGCAAATATGTATTTGCAACCTCCAAAATTATTCCTTTAATATCATTTTGGTACATGCTACTGGTTGTATCATGCAATTCATGCACTCTCCTGCTGAGTGCATCAACCAATTTGTTTTCCTTTCCATTGATATGCTTGATATCAAAGTCATACTCACAAAGAAACTCCAACCACCTACTCTACCTAGCATTCAAAGTTGGTTGATCAAACAAATACTTCAGACCATTGTGGTCTATTCTCAGTTCAAACCTCCTTCCCATGAGGTAATGCCTGTATTTTTTTAGAATGTGAACGATGGCCTCCAACTCCAAATCATGAGTTGCATAGTTCCTTTCATTCTCTTTCAACTTTATGGATTCATAAAAAATTACGAATCCATTCTGACTGAGGACTCCTCCTAGTCCTTCTTTGCATGCATCTGTACACACTACGAAATCCTCATTTGGATCTACAATCCTTAGGATTGGGGATGTAGTGTCCCCAAGGCCAAACCCCGATGTAAACTATGAACTGAAAGAGATTGTAAATATGTGTTATAAGCTGGTGAACCAAGTTTTGTATAATCCAGTAGGCTTATGTGTCCGATTAGGCCAGAGAGCCTAAGGGTTGAAGGCCAAGGGCCTGGATTTTGTATCTATATGTATGCAACACTTCAATCAAATATAAACACTGCCAGGTGCAAACCGACCACGATGAAAGAGTGATGGGGGACTGAGCATCCACAGAGTGGGCAAGGGATTAGGGGATGGAAGGTGGGAAAAAGGGGCTGAGTGTTGAACCTAGGGGATAAGCCTAGGGGGATTAGGCCTGGAATAATATTTTAATATTATTTCCAAAAAGAGCCATGTGCACATTATTTTACCCTAAGTTCTTTGGAAGGACGAGTGACTTCCAAATGTGAAGGAATGAGCTTCATGGGTGACAAGTTTCAACCCATGTGCATGCAATTAAAAATTCCGAAGCAAGCCATGTTGGGGGTTCCGCTCCCATTCCTATCAACTGCTGCATAGGTTCCTTCTCAATGCTAGCAGACTGTGTGAGCTTGAATTGGTCAAACCTTTACAAAGATATCCTCATGCATCTTTTGAACCATACACCCCTTGAACTAGAAGCATGTTTCATTCTGAGATAGCCCGTACATTCTATTATGTACCGTCAAGCCTGTGAGTGGAATCTCTGTACACCTTGTGAAATCTCGAAACCAAAACAGTGAGTCTATTTCGAGATTGTTGAGCCTGTTTGGGAAGCCCATGTCTGTTTTCCTAGTTGGATGTTGTGGCCACGTAGTGCTATAATGCATGTGGCTTACTGGACAGTGTGAATTCATTCTTAGTCTGTGTGTAACCTCTCTCCAGGTGAGGGAGGTGATTGTGGTTTGAAGAGGCAGGTTGTTAGGCCTGCGAGCAGCTCTTTCCAGGTGAAAGAGTTTGTTGGGAAGTGTTTTCTTCCAGAGAGTGTCTAGAACCAGCTATGGGCTCTGAGACTTCCTGATTCGGCCTGTTGCCGAGACCCAAAAGGGGAGGTTAGCACCGATGGAATGTGCATGTGAAGGTGTATGCTCCCAGGTGGAATAGGCATGTGGCGAATGAGGGTCTGGTAGTAGTGGGCGTAAGATGGCATCTCTGGGAATAATCCTTCCAGATATTTCTATGATGTCTTCCCTGTAACCTTAGCCTAGCCTAGGATTCCTTGCCTTGGGGTGGAACTTGGTCCCAACTCGAGGGTGACCCACTGTTGAGCTGAAGAACAGTGTGGTCTAAGGCTGGGAGGTTCATGGAAGGCCTGCACTTGGTTGGTGATTTCTACAGCTGTTAACAAATAAGTCTTTGAATTATGCTTGATCATGTGGTGTATGACCATGCTATTTATGGATCATGTTTTCCGCCGTGTAAATTAAATTATTGTTAAATGCTATGGATTGTTAAGCATAGCAGTAAAATTATATTTTTTTACTCTAGAATTTAAATGTGTTTAATTGTGTTTAAATGCATGTGGTTAATTGGCCTGAATATTATTTTAAAAAGAGTGTACAAATCATTTCAGAGCACGAGTAAGCTCTGATCTGTAAAGAGGGTACTCTACAAATTGGTATCAGAGCCAAGGTTCTGACACTGAGCCTATATGGGCCAGTGGAGTGGTCTTTGGACAGAGAATGCGAGGGAAATTTGGGTCTGGAATGGCAAATTTCGGACCTTGGTTTTCTTCGAAGCATCAAGGAGACACTTGACAAGTTGTTATTAAGCTCAGGAGGAATAATGGTGCTATGAAACCACAGAGAGTGTGGTCTATGGCCACAGGGAGACATTTCTCTACACCAATGGTGTTAGAACCATAGGATATATTCAAGAGGGAAGGCAAACCCTCGTGACCATCAGATCTCGGCTGGAAAACCCGTTAGTCGTAGGATCTGCCGAGAGGTGTCTAAAGGTTAAACCTTAGAAACTAGGGATGAAAGCTCTGAAACAAATCTAGACCATCCGAAAGACAGAGGACACGTGTCATGAGATTTCCCATTTCGGGAAATCAGGAATCGCGATATCGCGAGTCCTGGTAACAAGGTATCGGGACTTTCCATGGTGGAAACCCCGAAACGCCGAAAGGATCTGCACTGTTGATCCGAGGAGGGGATTCGACCATTGGATTCCATGCTTGGATTGGACGTGGATGCAGGAATGCGTACCACATGCTAGTGAGTCGAGGAGATAGGTGAGAGTGGTGGGACCCAGTGATGTCGTATAAAGCAACGTGGATCCTCACGAACGTACCACATGGCACGGTGGTGAGGGGAGACAACTGTGCTGTGGGCCCGAGAAATAAGTAACTCATGATTTTGGGAGCTCGTGAGATAAGGGCATAAGATCTTGACATGGAAACTCGCGAAGTTGTGAAGTAGTGAGAACGAGAGGAGAAAAGTCCACATTTCTCCTCAGGGGTTCGAAAGTCGAAGGAAGTTGGTTCAACTTCAGAAGTGGCGAAGTTGCGAAGTGTCGAGAGCCAGCACGAGGGACATGCGGCAGAACCATAAAGTGGGCCCGGGAAGTAGACCTACGGAAACACGTCACATGGTGGAAGGAGTCAACACTTCATTGACCTCCTCGTGTCTCGGAGACTCGGAAGATAGGAAATGGAGGTTTGGGCCTTCGACTCGCGAAGGTGCGAGTTATGAGAGGAGCTAGCATTAGCCTAGCCAGTGGGCACGCCCGGAGGGCACTGAACGAAAAGGGGGTTGTACCTGTCTCGCAATCTCAGACATCACGGAATGGGACAGGAAGAGTTGAGATTTTTGACTCATGAACTCACGAGATCGCGAGTTGCAAAAGGGTGACTTTAGTTATGAATATCTGACTGAGATTTTCATGGATGGAAACTCAAGGTCCCAAAAGCCCCGAAATATCATAAACTAAAGTTTCGAACACCCAAAAAGTACAGAGCCAAGCAGAGCTCAGAAAATTTGTGAAATTGAAAACATTTTCATAAAATTGGATTGTTTATGAATGATGAAGAATTGTCAAGAAAATGAAGGCTTGACAAATTCTAGTTGTCTGCACGTTATATTGCAGAAGACCGACGAGTGCTAGAACTATTTGGAAATTGCCTCAAAAGCAAGAAATGGAAGAAATACATAATACTTCTAGTTCAAAAAACTTATTTAAAATCAAAATGTCTTTTATTTTATTTGATCGGGCTTATAAATAATGTGGTTGTTTGTGAAAGTTTAATGGCTTGAAAAATTTTAAATTGAATTGCACAGAGAGAGAGAGAGTGCATGTGCAAAGTTCGACAAAGGCCAAAATTTCGGTTAATCAACATCGAGTATGGAGTGGGGAAGGGTACAAATTACCCCTGAAATAGAAGACAAACGAGAAGGAAAGAATGTCAATATGGGAATCGAAGGATCAAAATCCAATGGACACGGAAAAGAGAGGGATAAGGAAGAACATATGATGAAACTCATCGAAAAATTGTAGAAAGATGCCCAGGCTCGCCTAGCTGATAGCCAAAAGCTCATGAAAATCCAGGATCAGCAGGGTGAATTCAATTTAAAAATGATGAAGAGCCTGGAAAGAATAGAAAAGAAATTGGATAAGGGAAGTGACACAAGCAGATCAAGAAGTGTCAGAACCCCTGAGAGGAGAAGAAGATCGAGGAGGGGTAACATATATTACCGTCTCTCCCCGAAGCATTCTGGAAAGGAGACATGTAGTAGTTCAAGCCCGTCCCCTACCAGAAAACATTGAAAATCTAGAAGGGAGGAATTGAAAGGAGAGATGAACAAAATTAAACCTCCAACATTTGATGGAGAGAATAAGAAGGAGGAAGATGCTGAAACATGGTTATTGGGCATGAAGAAATACTTCCAGCTGCAGAACTATTCTACCCATGCAGAGGGAAGAATTGTGATGTACCAGTTGAAAGGAAAAGCATCCATGTGGTGGGATCAGTTTGTGCAAGTAAAGAACATCAGAGAGAAAGAGGTCACGTGGAAGGAATTTAAGAGGTATTTCGAGAAGAAATACCTGACTAAAAGATATTATGACAGAAATATGAAGGATTTCTTTGAACTCAAGTTGGGCAGTATGACCATTGATGAGTATGAACGAAATTTTCTGGAACTACTGAAGTATGTTCTGTTCATCAAAGATGAGGTTGTTAAAATTCAGAGGTATCTGAGTGGACTGCCACCCTCCATCGGTGACAAGATTCAATACGATGATCCTAAGACCATGGAAGAAACCATAAGAAGGGAAAAGTGCCTATATGAACATCAAAGAGAAAAACCTACCTTTTAGAAGGATTGGGACGACCAGAAGAGGTTTAAGAAGGAACAGAGGCAGAAGGGAAGAAAACCTTCCTTTTACAGAAACAATTTTTAGGGAAAACCATCGTTTAGAGAGCCGAGAATGACTGAAGAAAGGAAACAAAGGCAGAGATAGGCGCCCATTTAGTGTTGGGGCTGTCAAGATAACCACAAGTACAGACATTGTCCCCATAAAAATGGTAAGGCGAGAACTGTACATACTGTTCAGCAAGCTGAAACAGTGGAGGATATGGGCAGCAAAATGCCGAGGATCTATGCAGCCCTGGACAATAAGTAGGCAGAATTTCAATCACACATGATTGAAGTGGAAGGTATGATTAACAACCAACCACTTGTTATTTTGATTGATTCAGGGGCTAGCCATAGTTATGTAGATCCTAGAGTGGTAGAAAGTATGCATCTAATGAGAAGAAAACATGAGAAGTATTGGTTAGTGCAGTTAGCCGCAGGGACCAAGAGGAAGGTCACTGAATTAGTTAAGTCCTGTTCAGTGGACATGAATGGAATGAACACTAAGGCTGAATTGAACATTCTTCCTTTAGGCTCATATGATTGCTTAATTGGGATGGACTGGTTGGACCAACACCATGCCCTTCTGGATTGATGTAACAAGAGATTCACATGCCTGAACGAAGAGGGAAATCAGGTAACCATCCAAGGAATTCCCAGAGCCATGGTTGTGAGGGAAATCTCAGCCATGCAGCTGAAGAAATGTTACCGAAAAGGCAGTCAAATATTTGTAGCTCGAGTGAAAGAAGTATTCCAAGATGTGGTCTCGAATTTAGAAGACCACAGGGTGCTCAAAGAGTTTGAGGATGTGTTTTAGGAGGTGCCTGGACTACCTTCGAAGAGGGACATCGATTTCTCTGTAAATATGATGCCTAGAGCAGCTCCAATTTCAAAGTCTCCTTATAGAATGAGTACACCAGAGATGAAAGAGTTGCAAATGTAGCTCGAAGAGCTACTAAAGAAAGGGTACATTCATCCCAGTGTGTCACCGTGGGGAGCCCCAGTCCTATTTGTGAAGAATAAATATGGAACGTTGAGGCTGTGCATTGACTTTCGACAGTTGAATAAAGTCACTGTCAAGAACAAATATCCTCTGCCAAGAATTGATGATCTTTTTGATCAGTTGAAGGATGCGAAAATATTTTCGAAAATAGACCTCAGATATAGATATCATCAAGTGAGGATAAAATATGAAGACATCAGCAAGATCGCCTTCAGAACAAGGTACAGTCATTATGAGTTTACAGTGGTGCCATTTGGACTGTCCAACGCGCCTGCTATCTTCATGTGCTTAATGAATGGAGTGTTCAGAAATTATCTGGACAAGTTTGTCATAGTCTTCTTGGATGAAATATTGGTGTATTCCAAGACAGAGGAATAACATGAAAAACATCTTAGAATGGTGCTGCAGGTGTTGAGAGAACACCAGCTGTATGCAAAACTAAGCAAGTGCTCATTTTACCAAAAGAAGATCCATTACTTGGGACACATTATATCTAAAGAAGGGATCATTGTGGATCCTGAGAAGGCATAGGCCATTCAAGAGTGGTCAGTGCCAAGAAATGTGACAGAAGTTAGATCCTTTATGGGTCTAGCAGGCTATTATAAAAGGTTCATAGCCGGATTTTCAAGGATAGCTCATGTTATCACTTCCTTGCAAAGGAAGGGGAAGAAGTTCCAGTGGACTGAAGAATGTGAGAGAAGTTTCTAGTAATTGAAGCAGCTGCTAATGAGTGCTCCAATCCTGAGGATTTAAGATCCAAGAAAAGAATACGTAGTGTGCAGGGATGCATGCAAGGAAGGGTTGGGAGGAGTTCTCGACCAAGAAGGATTTGTAGTTTGCTATGAATCTTGGAAGTTGAAAGAGCATGAAAAGAATTATGCCACTCATGATTTAGAGATAGCATCAGTTGTCCACGCATTAAGAAAATGGAGACATTACCTCATGGGAAAGAAATTTGAATTAAGAACAGACCACAACAGTCTGAAATATTTATTTGATCAGCTGACCTTAAATGCCAGACAAATTAGATGGCTAGAATTTCTGTGTGAATATGACTTTGATATCAGGTATATCAAAGGGAAAGACAATAAGGTGGTTGATGCACTCAGTCAAAAAGTGCATGAATTACATGCTACAACCATTAGCATGTACAAAACTGAGTTGAAAGACAGAATTATGGAGGCTGCAAGTGTTGATTTGCAGTACAGAAATCTTGCAGCAAAGCTACAGCAGCATGAAAGACCACAGAACGAGAAAGGCTATGCTTTGGGAAATAATGGTCTACTTCTGTATAAGAACAGAGTATATGTACCCAATGACCGAGAATTGAAGCTGAAAATTCTAAAGGAGATGCATAATGTGGCTTATGTTGGACATCCTGGATATCAGAAGACTGTGGCAACAATCAAAAGCCATTATTTTTGGCCAGGTATGAAGAAAGAAATTGTTGAATACATCGCCAGATGTATGGAATACCAGAAGTTCAAGGCTGAGCACGGACACCCAGCAGGGTTGTTGCAACCTTTACCTATTATTGAGTGGAAATGGGAAGTGGTAACAATGGATTTTATCATAGGGTTGCCCAGGACAAGCAAGCAGCATGATTCAATCTTGGTGGTGGTGGACAAGCTTACTAAAGCTGCCCATTTTATTTCGTTGAAAACCACCCACATAGCATCAAATGTTGTTGATATCTTTTTAAAAGAAGTTGCACGCTTGCATGCAATTCCTAAGACAATTGTGTCTGATAGAGACCCGAAATTCACTTCGAATTTATGGAAGACATCGTTCAAAGGATTCAGAACGAATCTGAACTTTAGCACAGCATATCATCCCGAGTCTGATGGACAGATAGAGAGAGTGAATAGAGTAATTGAAGACATGTTGAGAATGTATGTTATGGATAAACCATCAAGGTGGGAAGACTACCTACATTTGGTAGAATTCGCCTACAACAATGGGCATCATATATCACTGAAGATGAGCCCATTCGAAGCACTGTATGGTATAAAGTGCAACACTCCAGTGAGCTGGGATAATCCAGCTGACAGGGTAGTAGTAGGACCCGAACTACTCAAAGAAATGGAAGATCAGATGATAAAAATCAAATAGAATCTGAAAGATGCCCAGGATAGGTAGAAAAGTTACTCTGATAGTAACAGAACCCATAGAGAATTCAAAGTGGGTGACCATGTTTTCCTGAAAGTGAAAACTAACAGGAGTTCCCTGAAATTGGGAAGTTGCGCCAAGTTGACAGCAAGATTTTGTGGGCCATTTGAGATCCTAGAAAGGATTGGGCCGATTGCATACATGCTTGCATTACCTGCATCTATGACTGTACATAATGTATTTCATGTTTCACTGCTTAAGAAATATGTACCTGATGCTAATCATGTTATCGATTGGAATGTGATTCAGGTGGAACCAGAAGGTGTCCTGCAAGTGCATCCTGTGCGCATATTGGACAGGAAAAACAAATAGCTCTGGAATCGAGCTATAGAGCTTGTAAAGGTCCAATGGACCTGGTACGATCCTAAGGATGTGACATGGGAGCATGCAGATGTTATGCGGGAAGAGTACCTGCACCTTTTTGAAGATTTTGAAAGGCTTGCAGAGACAGTGTAAGTTGCACTAAAGACAGTGCAAAAATAAGGGGAGGGGGATTGTAGTGTCCCCAAGGCTGAACCCCAATGTAAACTATGAACTGAAAGAGATTGTAAATATGTGTTATAGGCTGGTGAGCCAAGTTTTGTATAAGCCAGTAGGACTATGTGTCCGATTAGGCCAGAGAGCCTAATGGTTGAATGCCAAGGGCCTGGATTTTGTATCTATATGTATGCAGCACTTCAATAAAATATAAACACCACTAGGTGTAGACCGACCATGATGAAAGAGTGATGGGGGATTGAGAATCCACAGAGTGGGCAAGGGATTAGGGGTTGGAAGGTGGGAAAAAGGGGCTGAGTGTTGAACCTAGGGGCTAATCCTAGGGGGCTTAGGCCTGGAATAATATTTTAATATTATTTCCAAAAAGAGCCATGTGCACATTATTTTACCCTAAGTTCTTTGGAAGGACAAGTGACTTCCAAATGTGAAGGAATGAGCTTCATGGGTGACAAGTGTCAACCCATGTGCATGTAATTAAAACTGCCGAAGCAAGCTGTGTTGGGGGTTCCGCTCCCATTCCTTTCAACTGCTATGTAGGTTCCTTCTCAATGCTAGTAGACTATCTGAGCGTGAATGGGTCGAACCTTTGCAAAGATATCCTCGTGCATCTTCTGAACCATACACCCCTTGAACCATAAGCCTGTGTCATTCTGAGATATCCTGTACATTCTGTTTTGTACCGTCAAGCCTGTGAGTGGAATCTTTGTACACCTTGTGAAATCCCAAAACTGAAACAGTGAGTCTATTTCAGGATTGTTGAGCCTGTTTGGGAAGCACGTGTCTGTTTTCCTAGTTGGATGTTGTGGCCACGCAGTGCTGGACTGCGCATGGCTTACTGGCTAGTGTGACTTTGTTCTTAGCCTATGTGTAACCTCTCTCCAGGTGAGGGAGGTGATTTTGGTTTGAAGAGGTAGGTTTTCAGGCCTGCGAGCAACTCTTTCCAGGTGAAAGAGTTTGCTAGGAAGTGTTTTCTTCCAGAGAGTGTCCAGCACCAACTACGGGCTCTGAGACTTCCTTATCCGGCTTGTTGCCAAGACCCAGAAGGGGAGTTTAGCACCGATGTACTGTGCATGTGAAGGTGTATACTCCCGGGCGGAACATGCATGTGGGGAATGAGGGTCTAGTAGTAGTGGGCGTAAGATGGCATCTCTAGGAAGAATCCTTCTAGATATTTCTGTGATGTCTTCCCTGTAACCTCAACCTAGCCTAGGATTCCTTGCCTTGGGGTGGAACTCGGTCCCAGCTTGGGGGTGACCCACTGTTGAGCTAAAGAACAATGTGGTCTAAGGCTGGGAGGTTCGTGGAAGGCCTGCACTTGGTTGGTGATTTCTACAGCTGTTAACAGATAAGTATTTGAATTATGCTTGATCATGTGGTGTATGACTATGCTGTTTATGAATCATGTTTTCCACTGTGTAAATGAAATTATTGTTAAATTCTATGGATTGTTAAGCATAACAGTAAAATTATATGTTTTTACTCTGGATTTAAATGTGTTTAATTGTGTTTAAATGCATGTGGTTAATTGGCCTGAATATTATTTTAAAAAGAGTGTACAAATCGTTTCAGAGTGTGAGTAAGCTCTGAACTGTAAAGAGGGTACTCTACAGGGGCACTGGTCAACAGTTGCTTCAATCCCTGGAAACTTCTCTCACATTCATCCGTCCACTGCAACTTCTTCTCCTTCCTTTGCAAGGAAATGATAGGGTAATCTATCCTTGAGAACCCTGCAATGAACCTTCTAAAATAGCTATCTAGACCCATAAAGGATCTGACTTCTGCCACATTAATCGATACTGACCATTCTTTGATGGCCTCAATCTTCTCAGGATATACAACTATCCCATCCTTTGAAATGATATGCCCCAAGTAGTGGATCTGATTTTGATAAAACATGCACTTGCTAAACTTGGTATATAGTTGGTGCTCCCTTATCACTTGCAGTACTATCCTCAGATGTTTCTCATGCTCTTCCTTTGACTTGGAATACACCAGGATGTCATCCAAGAAGACTATGACAAACTTGTCTAGATAGTCCCTGAATACACCATTCATTAGGCACATAAAAATAGCGGGTGCATTTGACAACCCAAATGGGACCATTGTGAATTCATAGTGACCATACCTTAATCTGAAGGCAGTCTTGTTGATGTATTCATATTTTATTCTTACCTGGTGATATCCTGATCTAAGATCTATTTTCAAAAATATCTTAGCATCCTTCAAATGATCAAAGAGATCATCAATCCTTGGCAGAGGATACTTGTTCTTTACAATGAATTTTTTCAACTATCTAAAATCAATGCACAATCTCAATGTCCCATCCTTATTCTTCATGAAAAGGACTGGGGAACCCCAAGGTGGCACACTTGGGCATATATACCCCTTCTTCAAAATCTCTTCAATATGCAATTGTAGTTCTTTCAGCTCTGGTGTACTCATTTTTAAGGAGCTTTCGACACTGGAGCTGCTCTAGGCATCGAGTTTATAGAGAAGTCAATATCTCTCTTTGGGGGTATTTCGGGTACCTCCTAGAATACATCTTCAAACTCTTTTAGTAATGAAATATATTTAATATTTGAAACCTTATCCTTAGGTGTTTCCTCCACATGGGGTTCAAATAATTGAAAATCTTTCATGTAGCACTTATTCAGTTGCATTGATGATATTTCTCTAATAGAAACAATTCTAGGAATTCCTTGGACAGAAGTCCAAGATGGCATGGTGTTGGTCCAACAAATCCATCCCAACTAGATAGTCATAAGAACCTAAAGGAAGAATTTTCAATTCATCCCTTGTGCTCATTCCATTCATGTCCACTGGACAGGACTTAACCAACTCCGTAACCTTTCTTTTGGTTCTTGTAGCCGGCTACACTAACCAAGATTTCCCATGTTTTCTTCTCAACAATTGAAAACTTTCCACCACCCTAGGGTCTATATAACTATGACTAGTCCCTGAATGAATTAAAATAGAAAAGACATGGTTGTTTATCATACCTTCCACTTCAATCATGTGTGAATGATATTATGCTTGCTTGTTGTCCAGGGCTATGTAGATTCTTGGTATTCTATTGCCCATGTCCTTCACTATTTCAGCTTGTTGAACATTATGGACAACTCTCACTTTGCCATTTGTGTGGGGATATTCTATGTACTTGTGGTTTCCCTAATAGCCCCAGCACTGAATGGGTGCCTGCCTTGGCCTTTGTCCCCCTATGTTAGTCGTTCTTAAATCTCTAAACAATGGATTCCCTTGAGGATTATTTCTGAAAAAGGGAGGTTTGTTTCCCTTATGCCCTTGCTCTTCCTTAAACTTCTTCTAGTCATCCTAAGCCTTCTGAAAAGTAGACTTTTCTCTTTGTTTCTCATATAAGTATTTCTCTCTTCTTATAGTTTCTTCCATTAACTACGTTGTGTAACCTTGGGCCCCACTAACCCTACTCATATAGGATGCCACATGGCAGAATACTAATGAATGATACATGGCCCATTCATATGGGTGACACTCGTCATGTTCCAAATTCCATCTCAATCTTCCACGGTTCAAAAAAAAATTACACTTCGATCACAACCCATGTGTCCACGTAACCTCTAGGTGACATCATCATGACTCACCACTTCAACTCTTCAGGCTTCGAATCTTCAAACTTTGGGAGTTTCAACTCCTCTACGCTCACTTTTTCCTAGAGTTCACGATCTACCGATGCATGTCCTCCTTCACGATAAATGATTATGAGTGACTTCGGCACTTCGAGCTTCAGGAGTTTCAAACTCACAACACTTGCCTCCTCATGAAGCACTTCCACCCAAAGTACACGATCTCTTGATGTGTTTCCTTCACAACGAATGGTTGTGATCTACTTCAGCCTTCGGGACTTCGGGATTTTGTCACACTCCACACTTGAAATCCTCCGAAGTGACTTTCCTTTACCTTCCTGGACATGGTTGTAATGGTCAGGCTCTTTTCCTACCATCTATTATGTAGATATCCTTCAGAATTGAAAGCTTTAGGTGTCATCATTTCTCTTACCTTTGCATTCAGTTTCACAGACGTTGCGAAGTCCAAAGTGCTTCCAGGTTATCCTTTCTACACTTTCTCCAGATATGACAGTTGTAAAGTTTTTTCCTCTCCTTCCGAACAGATCCTACGACTCCAACACCCCAAGTGTTGAGCTCTCCCTATCTTTGGTCAAATACCATGTTGGTTGCAGTTTTATTCTACCACTACTCCTCTTGAGCTTTGTAATATGGACAAGTAACCCCTTGGCACTTAGAAACATTCAAAGTTTCAAAATCCGTTCCTCCGAACATCATTTTCACTTGAAACCTTGGGTCTAGATACCACTTATCCAGCCCATCTAGGCTCAACATTGAAACCATGGCTTTGATACTATATTGTAACATCCTCGGCCATCAACAGGTTGGGAAATGCTACCACTGCAGAATGTTCACATACATACATACACACACACACACACACACACACACAC
>JZKD02S0705162.1:180152-191895 GCA_000966675.3 Picea glauca | reverse complement strand
GGGGGGTCTAGAATGAGTATTAAAGAGCGCGCTCAGATCTGCAGCCAGGAAACAAGCACGCAAATCAATGGGTCACAATGGATTTCAGACCCCCCCTGGTGTTCTGCTTTTAACTGAGGGGGGGGGGTCCAGAATGGATATTCTTTTTTGCAGGCCCCTGGTCATACGTGGCATCATCCTATTGGTCCTCAAGTCCCATCCCCCACATGCTATCTGACAACCCGTCACTCATGTATGTCATCCTCCACTGAGGCCACTTGTTCCACTTGTTCCCAGGGTCATGTCACATCCCATAACTGTTTCCAGTCCCTGCTGTCAGTCCTTTTTCTTTTTCACTCATGATCGGCCCCCTTTTGTGACCTTTACCCCCAATCCCTGGCCTCCACATCACCCGTCTGTATGTTTGGGCCACCGTCACCTTCCAACTCACCCCCAAGTGGCCCGTTGCTATTAATTACTGGATAATATACCCGTTGTCATGCTGACCAATTTCCCGCGTCCGACCGACCCCAGTTTCAAATAAAACTACCATTATTCCCCTTTCACTCGTTATTCGTCCATCATGCCAGAAAAATCACCTCTTATTCCTCCATTGCTTCCCCGTCGCCTTCATCCATAGTCAGTCGAATCCACTAACGTATTGTTTATTGTAGGTACTGTTGTAGAGATGGCGCCAAAGCCAAGACCAGCGGAAGGAGAAGAGAATCATTTTCTTCCTCCTCCTATCGACCTGGACAAAATCTCGTTGGTCGATAAAGATAGATTGATCACAGATACCATTTGTGACTTTGATTTTTCAGACCTCCAGACATGGCTCCGGGATGTGTTTTTGGACCAGAGCGATGAAATTGGACTCTGGGAGTACAATTTGCCCCTGTACCTTTTCCCCCAGATATATCACTTTCCTGAATTTGCGCTGAAATGCCAAGCCCACTATACTCCCGACCAGAGGGCCATCGTCTCTTCATCTGGAGATGTCCTCTTCTTCATTACTCTTGAAGACATTGACCAGATGATACAAATTCCCCGTGCTGAATCTGCGTCCCCTTTCAATTTAGAAATCCTCACTGAGTTATATCAAAAAATTACCTTTCCTCAGAGAGCTCATCTATTCAATCTTTTCCTCCTTACTTCCACTCAATTCCTTTCCACAAATCCCCCTTACCCTTCATCCATGTTCTCCACCAAAGGAAACCAAATCATTTCTTCCCTGTGTGCCCTGCTTGGTTACTATTCTGATCAATGGGTAGATGAGCCCATCCTGGGTTTTCTGTCCATTTTCTCAAACGATGAAAAGCCCACAACGCAGTTCGACTACAACACCTTCTTGGCCGATAATATTCACGAAAAATTTGTGAATTTTGCCACAGAGGGAATTTTCAAATATTCTTTCATACTGGCGTACATGTTCATTTACTTTCAAGCCGACAAATTCAGTTTCTCCATGCAGAAGATGGACGTAGACGGAAGGCCCCAGCCAATCACAGCATGGACTTCTCTTTTGAAGTGTAACTCTCCTGAATACGACTTCAAAGCTTTCATTGTTTAGTTTTACCACCCAGTGCTAAGCATGTTGAGTGGCAGGCCTGAGCCACGAATAAACGAAGAAGTCCAGAGAATTCTGCATCTCTCGGACAACGCAAAGACATGAGATTGGTACTTATACCAAAACCACACCGAGATCAGAGTTTTTAGGTGTGAATTGACACCCTACAAACTACCTCAATATGTATCGGTACGAATTTTTTCATTAGAATATATTAGGCAGATAATGAATTCAGATGACATTCATTTTTTTCCCCTGAAGAAGAAGCAGCAATTGAGAATCAAGGGGCAGATTGGTTCTTTCATCTGCAACAGTCGAGGTGCAGGGGAAGAAGTGGATAGAATGTTGAAGGAGATGAAATTCTTTACAAGTTTCACCTGGCACTATGATCCATGCGGGATCATTTCAGAAATGAGGGTGAAAAATAAGAATGTCCCGTATGCTCATGAGTCCAAGCTAGAGATTGAGAAATTTACAAATCAGACAGTGTGGGTGCCTGACACTTTGATTGATGTGGAACAACAAGTTGAAGTGGAATAGCAGGTGCCCTCGATGAGTGTGCAACCCACTACCACACATTAGGTCTCCAAGGAGAAGAGGCCCTGACAGGAGTTGTCTCCCCCTGTAACAGAGGTGTCATCAGAGGAGTTCCAGATGCAAACCAAGAGGCCAAAGACAGTTTCAACACCTGGTGCAACAGTAGAACAAGAAGTCCCACCTACCAAAGTAGCTACCACAGGGGTCAAGCCGGTCATTCCACCTTTCAGTTCGAGCCATCATAAGGCAATCACAATATCAATATCGAAGAAATCCACAGATTCTCCCCTGGATACTCAGCAAAGCAAGACCAGGCCCAAGTTGGGCATTTTTGAAAAGTATGATTTGATCAAGAAGAAGAACCAGACCCTTACTAGCAGTACTTATGCCCAGTTTCGAAAGCAGTCGTCCACAACTCAGCATAGGCTTCTTTCAGCATTTGACACAGAAAAGGGTAGGATTCACATGGCTTATCTCCAAGCATAGGTATCGGATCCCAAGGTGATCTCAGATTACAAAAGGGCCACCTTCGAATTCCAAGTGAAGGACGTGCATCTAGTAGATCAGATGGATCTGCACAAACAAACAGAGGAGATGGTTTTTCACACATTGGCACACGCTTCAGCTTCTGCAGCAAAATTTCAGGTATCATTGAACAATGCTCAGACTCAACTCAAGTTGGAGAAAATATCATCTTTTGCAAAAGACAACAGAATCAAGACGTTGGAAGAGCTGGTCCACAAGATCGGCTATGACCCTGCAAACATCAAAGCAGCAGAAGAGATGATAAAGAAGAAAAATGCAGACATCACATCCTTAAGAAAATAGCTGAAGCTCCCTCCCACAGACGACTCACAGGCGAAGGAGATAGCAGAGAAAGAAGGTGAGAAGGATGCGATGCTAAGTTGCTCATGGAGAAAAATGCTTAGCTCAAAGAGATGGAGGCTGAGATGGAAAGATTACTGAAAGAGAAAGAGCATATGAAACCAATGGAAGTCATTTCATTGAGTGCTATTCCTATCTCAGGAGAAAGCACAACAAAAGTGACAGCGATACCATCTGCAACACCAATGTCACTACCAGAAGGAACAACAGACCTGGCCAAGTCCATGGAGAAGATGAACCTGCAAGAGACAGAAATTAGCAAGCTTACGAAAGAAGTAGAGAACCTCCAAGAGCTCAAAGATTCTTTCCAGACAAGCCTATCCAAAGAAAAGAAGATAAATGAGCATCTTAGGAAGGAGTTACAACAACTCCAAAAGCAAACAATGGTAGGGAAGACTTTGGCCGAGGTCAAAGAGAATGTATGGACAGACATCACCAAGTCCATAAATGAAATCTGGCCAATAATTCAAATCATGTTTGAACAAAATGAGTTGCTACAGAGGAGAAAATAGGCTGTTGAGAAAATCAGAGTGGAACTGGGAGACATGCCAGTACAAGCAAATGATATCATCAAGTTCCTGAATTCCAAGACCAGAGAGGAACTAGAAGAACTAAATATCGAGGTCAGAACAGAGACTATACTTGAAGTGAAAAGGGTTTTAACCAAGAGAAGTCTAATGCTTTAGATTGAGGAAAAGGTTCAAGTCATGGATCAAGGAGTACAGAAGTTCTTCAATAAGATTGATGCTCTCTAAAAGAAAGGCCTACCTGGTCTAAAGGTCATTAATGACAAACTAATGACACTCCCTGATTACAAGAAAAGATTGGCTGAAGTGTCTAAGGACAGTTCCAAGTTTGCAGGTATACAAGGGAGCATCTCAGGCAAAGCATTCATGGATGCCCTGCAGTTGGATATTAGTATCCAACACGAGATTCGATACATATTCCTCATTAAGTCTACATTTTCTAAGTATACAGACATGGATGAAGTGTATCAGAGATTACTTAAGGTCACAGTTCCAAGTCATCTCAGATGGTAAGAACTTTGTGACCTACTAGATTAGCAGATGAGCTGTCACAATCCAGTCACCTGTCCAGTCAGAAGAGGTTGCGAAGGCACCTTGCCAATGGCCTACCCCATAAATTCCGCATGCAGTTGTACTGAGTCACCAAACAGTTTTTGATTAGTTAAAGTAGTTAGACTAAAATAATAATGAGCACATCCTGATCAATTATGACAGGAACATTTGTAATTTGAATTATAAATACTTCAACTCTCGAAGTATTGAGGGTTGTTGATATTCACACCCTGGTGCTACCAGACTGTAACCATTTTTGAAGAGATCTTCCATTAATAAAGAGGAAGCACTTTTACAGGATTCTTGCGTGTATTCACTAGTGATGGTTTTCTCTAAGTTGAATGTTTTTCTTGCTTTGTGATCATATTGTTTTCTGAAACTAATCTTTAAAAGTAATGTATGTTGCAGGATTTATCTTAGATACCCTGTTTCCGACTTTAAAGGTTTTAATGTTTATCTTCTAAGGTTTTCAATTAAGGAATTCTTAACTGCTTATTAGTTGAGTGATCTTTCTCATCTTTTATTCTGTCCATCATTTAAAATTATTGAAGATCCAATGATTATATTATCTCTCCCTGTGGAAGTATTTCCTTTACGTTCATGGTTTGTTTCTCATATTGATTATAACACAGACCCCATAGCCCAATGGAGGTGTAGACTGTCTCAACCAATTCATAAACACTTTTACAACAAAACCTACTTGTTCCTTTACCTAGCCTAATATCTAAATTAAAAACAAAGCTAAATCATATAGAGAGATCCCTCTCTGAAGTTGGAAGGGCTAGATCCCAGCTTTAAAAGCGGTTGGATAAAGTTACCTTTGTGGTTTCCTTCTTCGTCAACCTCTAGGAAATTTACAGAGTGATAACATAATGGCGACCATACCGGGGAAGAACTAAAAAATTGATAATTTCACGTTTCTGTCCCCTCAAAGAGCATTTGATTTTGAGAAGAAAGTAATGTTAGAGGTTGATCAAACTTTGTACATATTATTTTCATACTCACAAAATAAAAAAATAAAAAAAGTATATATATAAAAACCAAAAATAGTTCTGGCTTCCAAGAAAGTTCACACTCGATCTCATCCCGACCCAGAACTCTCAATAGTGATAGATAACCCCAAACATTTTCTCAGGTGAAAGGCCTCGGTTGTCGGCTCAGGAAGTCAAACTGCCCTGCATAAGTCTCCTTCCTTTTCTGGAGAACCAGATATCTCTCAAAATCTTGATCTTGATACATTTCCACCTCAAAGCCTGGTTAGAACTCGGTCTGAAACTTTTGTGTCTAGACTCATCTTTGACCCAACTGTGTTGCAACCCCGAACCCCCGAAGTCTTGTCTCCCATGACTAAACTACAAATCACTACCTCAGCACCACATAGTCCCTCCTCTTCATCGTCTTCAGTCGCTACCTCTCTGACCTTCCAGGTTGTCTTTCCACCTCCTCCACCCATCATGGCAGCTCGATATGCTCCTTTGGTGTTGGTTGCGCTGCTACATGCCATGCCCCAAGACTACCCAACGAAACTTCCATAGTTTGAGGCAACCAGACCTTTGAATGCCCAACAACATGTGGACAAGATGAATGACTATTTCGACTTGCAAGAAGTTGACGAGGCTGACGTTCAAATACGACTGTTTGCCCAGAGTTTGACAGGAGACATCAAGAAATGGTTCAAAGCTTTACCTGCCACCTCAGTTCCTAACCTTGTTGCATTCCAAAGAATTTTTCTTGACAGATGGGAGGTAAAGAAAAACCCTCTCCAAATATTGTTAGAATATGAGAACATAAAAAGAAGTCAAGGTGAGACGGTACAAGATTATTGCACCCGTTTTAACAACTTGTACAATGCAATCCCAACTGAAATCAAACTTCCATAGGGTTTGGCATTGATTAAATTCCCTGATGGATTTGATGTTGACATGTATTATCAATTAAGAGAAAGAAATGTTGCCACCATAGAGGACATGCAGAAAAGTGCTATTAGTGTGGAGGCCAATCTGTTGGCGAAAAGGGCCCGTCAGAGATCAGAAAGGAGAGTCACGATCAAAGAAGAACCTTCCTCATCAACCATTGATTCCAAATGGGATTATGTGGTTAGAAATTTGGAACTATTGCTAGAAAGAGTGAATGTGTCAGACAGAAATCCTCTGAGAGACAACACCCCTGCACCTCCGATTCAGAACCCCAATTTTAGGAGAAACCTTCCTCAGATTAGACCGAGAGATCCTCGGGATCAAAGAGAGTAGAGGGGCCCAGATCAGCAGATTAGACCTCCCCTACAAGAAAAATATGCTGATGAAGGGGGGAAAGTGATTGAGGAATTGGAGGACACACACATAAAACTTATGGGCATTCATGACAATGAGGCCATTTTCCTTACTCAAGAAATGAAGGAACTTTTTCTGCTAAATCAAACAAAGGTAAGTGAAGAAGCCAAATATGCAGAACAACAGGCCTTTGAGAATGCTATTCTGGAGGTACAATGACAGTACAATCTACGTAGCAAGAAGACAGAAGGGAACTCGAAGGTAGAAGGGACTCCTTCCAAGAAGACGACCGAAACACAGAAGACAGTCAAAACCACGAGAACCCCTGAACCTTCTAATGAACAGACTTCTGCCGAGAAGATTTCTGAGAGAAGTAAAGCTAACACTCTTGTGAAGAAAAACATAACCATTCTGAAAATATCGTCACAACCTAATGCTTCACATGTTTACCCACCGAGTACTTCTGAGCCGAAGAACATGGCAGACAAATCAGAACCGACTAACCAAGGCAGAGCTCTTACACCCTTTAGCCTTGAAGGGGAATTGGCAAAAATAAAAATTCCCATCCCACTCACAGAGTTGATGAACAGAGACGGGTATCGTTCACAGGTAATAAAATCTCTAGCCATTGAACCTGACATAGGCACCAAGGCCTTGATTATTGGATCAGTGACTCATTCAGACACTGTGAACCTTACTGATGATCATCCCAAACTCCTTTTCGGACCTGAAGTTGATGGTCGAGACGATACCGGTGATGTAGCTCCCTTTTACATCAGTTTAAACATACACGATTTGATATTACATAACGCTATGCTGGACTCAGGTGCCTCACATAATCTGATGCCTAAAGAAGTAATGGAAAAACTGGGACTGGAGGTCACTAGACCATACAAGGATTCACACTCATTCAACTCCAGCAAAGTCAAATGTATTGGTTTGATCAAAGACCTATGCATCACCCTGGTTCAGATCCCTTCAAAAATCATGGTAATGGATGTAGTGGTTGCAGACATCCCGCCTAAGTATGGAATGTTTCTCTCCAGGTCTTGGGGAGCTAAGTTGAAAGGAACCCTGTAGCTGGATATGTCTTACGCCACTATCCCAGTGTTTCGACAACAGAGGAGGTTATACAAAGAAACGTTGATGAAGTACATGGTCAGTAGTCAAGAAAAGCCACACAATTACCCCCTTTACTCTACACATTCCGATTTAGATTCGTTCATCTTGTACAATGATGGTGATACGGAAGAGCAAGATACGCAGCTAATGGAAGATGTATCTAGTCAAGATGAAGGTACAGAAATTGGTGAGGTAGCAAAGATGAAAAATGTAATCACTAAAGATTTCCCTGCCGATTTCTGGAGTATGGATTTTGATGGAGCGGTGAGTAAAGAAGGAGTAGGAGATAGAGTTTGGCTGCATAATCATCGAAACAAGTATTCAGAAAATCATTCCTACAAGTTAAATTTCTAGTTCACTAACAACGTTGCCGAGTATGAAGCTTTAATGCTCGGCCTGAAGCTGTTGAAAAAGGTTGGTGCTAAGAAAATAATGGTAAGGGGTGAATCTGAATTAATAATCAAGCAAATTAAAGGTGAGTATGCTGCTAAACACCCGTGCCTCAGAGCCTACAAGAATTTTGTGCTTGATGCTTTGAAGTGTTTTAATGAGATTGACTTGCAGGTAATGCCGAGGGGACAGAATATTCTGGTCAATGGATTGGTTACATCAATAGCCTCTTGTAAGATTCCTTTACGCCAAACTCGTCCATACACCATTGAAGTGAAATGCAGACCGACGGTTCCCGATAATATCAGGTACTGGCAAGTGTTTGGAAACGATGATCAGATAGAAGATTTTCTGCAATGCAAGAACGATTTTGAATGTACCAATATAGATTTAGACAATGAAGACGAGAATGTAAATAATTCTGAGTTTGAAATAGATAGTGTGAATACTGTATATTCAGGAGTAGATACAGTAGATTCAGGAGAGTTAGGGGATGACGATATAGAGGCCGATGTTTTACAATTGAAAATCAATATTTTACCTAGAGGTCTTGTTCCCTTAGAAGACTTGTTTGACAATGACGATGTAGCCAAGAAACCCAAAATTGAAGCACACGGACAAGAGGTAGAAGAATGTAATATAGGGACCGAAGAGAAGCCTAGGATGGTCAAACTGTCCAAATCATTACCCCCAGAACAAAAGATCAAATACATTGAGCTATTCAAAGAATATTTAAACGTTTTTGCCTGGGGCTATGAAGATTTGAAAGCCTATGATACCAACATCATACAACACAGGATTCCCATAAAGGAAGACCAAAAACCATTTAGGCAGAAACTTAGGAGGATAAATCCCAAGTTGCTTCCTCTGATAGAAAAAGAAATCAAGAAAATGTATGATGCCAAGATCATAGTCCCTCTACGTTTCTCTAACTGGGTTTCTAATTTAGTCCCTACACAGAAGAAAACCGGGGAAATCAGGCTCTGTATTGATTTCCGAAATCTGAACAAAGTATCCCTGAAAGATAATTACTCATTACCGAAAATGGACCACCTCCTGCAAAGGGTGGTCAGTTCCAGTTGGATATCTCTGTTGGATGGTTTCTCGGGCTACAAACAGGTCTTAGTTCACCCAGATGACCAAGATAAAACCACTTTTACCACACCATGGGGCACTTTCATGTATGTGAAGATGCCTTTTGGTATGATAAACGCAGGAGCCACATTTCAGAGGGAAATGGATATCGCCTTCGTGGAAGAAGCAGGTAAGTTTATTGTCGTTTATTTAGATGATGTGACTGTGTTTTCCAAATCTGATGATGAACACCTGCAGCACCTTAGACGAGTTTTCGAGAAATGTAGAAGGTTTGGGATTTATTTAAATCCTAAGAAGTGTCTTTTTGGTTTAGAAGAAGGAAAATTGCTGGGACATATCATCTCAAAGGAATGAATTAAAATAGACCCCAGCATAATAGAGGCCATACTAAAAGTAGAACACCCAAGAAACCTCAAAGAACTACAGTCTTTTATCAAGAAAATTAACTTTCTACGAAGATTCATTCCAAATCTGGCCTAACTCCTCAGAAACATAACAAACATGCTTAAAAAAGATGTAAAAATCAAATGGGACTCTGCATCCAGACAATCCTTTGAAAAATTCAAACGAGCACTCACAGAAGCCCCCGTTTTGATCAGTCCTGATTTCACTAAAGATTTTTATCTTTTTTCTTTCGCCTCTGAACATACTATAGCAGCGGTGTTACTACAGAAAAATAGTGAAGGGTATGAACAACCCATAGCTTTCTTCAACAAAGCTCTAAGAGATGCTGCTCTAAACTACAATATCATGGAGAAGCAAGCTTTTTCTTTGGTAAAATCCATAAAGGACTTCAGGGTCTACATTCTCCATTCACACACCATAGCTTATGTTCTGAACACGGTAGTTAAGGATATCTTGACACAGGACAACCCTGATGGAAGAAGGGGGAAATGGATTGCAGTCATTTTAGAATACGATATAGAGATTAAGCCCACAAAATTAATCAAAGGCCAAGGACTTGCTAAATTAATGGCTGAATCTAACTTCCAAGCTCTTGACATTAATTTTCTAGATGTGGCAGATGAACAGGGTGAGATGGCGAATCCAAACGTTAGAGAGGTATTTCTCAACTCTCCATGGTATCCAGACCTTATATTTGTTTTACAAAATTTACAAGCTCCCCCTGGTTTGACTAAGACTAAAGCTAGATTTTTAAAGTTGAAGGCTTTGAAATTTTGTATTCTAGAAGGAAATTTGTATTGGAAGGATCCTACATGCATTCTTTTAAATTGTTTACTGAAAGATGACACTGATAAAGTGTTGCAAGAGTTTCATGTAGGAGAATGTGGTGGCCATTTGAACTGGAAGGTTACAGCCAACAAAATACTCAGAGCTGGATTTTACTGGCCCACCCTGTTTGCAGATGTACATCAGAAAGTAACAACATGTCACCAATGTCAATTGTTTGAAGGGAAAAGGAAACTCCTTCCTCTACCTCTTAAACCAATCTCAGTTGAGGCTCCTTTCCAGCAATGGGGACTCGATTTCATTGGAGAAATACACCCTTCGTCTTCAGGCCAACACAGGTGGATCCTCACTGCCACTGATTATTTTACCAAATGGATCAAGGCTATACCAAGCAGGCAAGCCACTAACTTAGTAATTATAAAATTCCTTGAAAACAATATTTTATCTTGTTTTGGTTGTCCTAGAAAGATTATCACTGACAATGCAGCTTCCTTTCGATTGAAGAAACTCATAGATTTCTGCAACCAGTATCACATTGGTTTGGGGCATTCCATAGACTAATACCCTCAGGGGAATGGGTTGGCGTTGTCTTCAAACAAAACTTTGGTAAATATCATCAAGAAAACATTGCAGGAAAACAAAAAATCATGGCACGATAAGTTGGTATTTGCTTTATGGGGAGATAGATTGACCACCAAAAGGTCAATTGGCATGTCACCTTACCAGCTGGTCTATGGTACAGAGGCAGTTTTCCCTACTTCTCTAGGAGTCCCGGTCATGAAATTACTTCAAGAGGTGAAAGATGAGCCAAATGACTCATAGAGAAGGATCAACTAGATGATTCATTTGCAACAGACTAGAGAAGAAGTTTTCAACAAAAAACAGGTCATCCAAGAAAACATCAAGAAGATCTTCGACAAACGAACCAAGGAAGATTATTTTGAGCTGGGAGATCTGGTGTTGAGATGGGATGCCAGGAACGAGGACAAGGGAAAGCATGGGAAATTTGACAACCTATGGATAGGGCCTTACATGATCCAATATTTCAGAGGAAATAATGCCTTTTTGCTAAACAATGCTGACGGGTCAGATCTGCCAGGAGAACCTGTGAATGGCAGGATGTTGAAACATTACATACCACCTCAGTAGAAGATTCCAAGAAATCACTCTCCATTATACATACCAGTTTAATTTTCATTTTTTACTTGCAAGTTCTGAGTGAGGAAAATTAGTCAGTCGGTTGAAGCCCGAAGAGAAGGCCCTAAGCTGTGGACTATTGTTTTTACAAGTTTCAAGAATAAGACCAATGAAAGCTACTAGGAAGAGATGTCCATAGTGACAGGAACCAGGATTATTGGCACTTAACAGGGCAAGTACCATCCCTAGGTGGAGCCGCTGTTATCACCCCATAAATTATAGGAATCAACTGATTACTTGGATATTATATGTATCTAGTGTTTTCATTGACAAATGATTTTTCATTCTGTAAATAATTTGAGAAAAAAAAAAAATCAAAAGAAAAAATAAAAGAGGGCATAAAAGAATTGAAAAGAAAAGCCCCATGCAATAATAGTAACTTGGCCATACCTTTCAAGCATGGCCAAGTTCTTTTTAAATTTAATGTTGCT
>JZKD02S0705162.1:158046-173365 GCA_000966675.3 Picea glauca | reverse complement strand
AACCATTTTTAGAATAAGTTATATTCTGCACTAGAAAAAGACTCAGGTCTAATAAAAACAATATTTCTTTGATACTTTTAAGACTCTCACAGCCTACACTAACACAATGTGTTTTAATTTTAAGGATATAATGAATTTCATAATTTTGAAAACATATAAAATTAATATTATAAATTTTGAAAAAACACCCCTTAGTAGAACAATGGGTTCTCTACAATTATACATATTTTTTTAAGTAAATTCCATCATTAAGGTACTCAACACCTACACTAATAGAAACATATAAATTATATTTTTCTTGAAAAATAACATACCATTATTAGAAACACTCAAATTTCACATAGTTATTCACAAATTCTATAAATAAAAAATATATATTCAGAAAGCTAATTCTATTTCATACATTTCATGCTTTTACACCATATTCAAATTCATTATAAAAGTACCTTGAATATTCCCTCCAAGTTAACATATTGTTGTCTCAACATGTTTGCATTTCCACTAACAAGTCATGAGATACCATCATCAGATTGCACCCACTCTTAACCCCCAACCACATTAACCTCTAATTTATAACACCCATAATACCCATAACCATATAACTCCTTAACCCTACAACCCTTACTAATATTATCCATAACCTTTTTAATATTTTGAACCTAACCCATATAATCCTTATAATCCATGACCCTTACAACCACTATACTTTATAAATCTAACTCTTGAACAATTTAATTCCATAATATGCAAATATATCCCTATAATCCTCAATCCTTAACCCACATTAGAACCCCTAATCTAACCCTTAGGACTCCTATAAACTCTAACTCTTAAACCCCTATCAACCCTAACCCTTAATCACTATAACCCCTAACTTATGACCATCATAACATCCAATTCCTTATTTATATAATCCTTACAGCCCCCAAACCCTATGACACCTATCCATTATAACCCTAATAACCACTGTCCTTTTATAACCTACATGTCATGTAACCATAATAATCCATGCAAACCATATCCCTTTTAACCCTTAATCCTAACTGTTAGCACTTAATCTTGTCATGATCTTGCAAGTTGTGATTTGCCTAGGGTTATGATTTTTCCTGTCACTTTCCATTTTGTAGAACTTATCATTATTTTTTCCTCTCGACGTCTATTTTTCTTTTAGACTTCATCCTTTTTGATCCAGTGGTTGTCCCTTATCGAAATTGTCTGAGAGTTATCGACCCTGAGCCTTTTTTGTCTTCCCCAAGGTCGACCACTTTTATTTTTACCTTTGTCACTGAGCCTTCATTTTCCCGAGTCTCATCCATGTCGTCCAAGTCCTCAGTGTCACAAGCCACAACACTTAGAGAAATAAAATATGGATTCAAATAAAGCGAGCAAGGATCATGAAATCCCAATTTGCGAAAGGAAAAGTCTAGGTTGTCCATTCAAGAAGAGTTGAGGGCCATTGATATGAAATCGACAAGTTTCATGGGATAGGGGATTAGGAGTTCAGGGTTCTTGTCACAAAGGCTCATCTATGGCCTGATGTCCCAAGACCCAAAAGGGGTGATGAAATCGTCTGGATCGTCCAACTAAAGAGACATGTGGCATGTAATTGGCATTTTGTGATTTCGTGAGGTGGAGCGGTCAAGGAGTAGATTCATAAGATCTCACGAAATGAGAAATCATGAAAATAACACAGTCATTTATCAAATAAGAGATCCAGACCATTGGATCACCTTTTCGCAGTTTCGCAGATCAGGAAATCTGAAGACAAGAGTGTGGAAACTCCTGATAGTTGAAGTCCCGACAATGCCTTTGGATGGAAGCCCTAGGTTATGGACCAATGTCACATACAGGATCAGAGCGATAGAGGGGAGCCGTGCCAAAGTGTCGAGTAGTTGTGTTGAATGCAAATGGAAGCAACATAACCCAAAGAACTAATATCATTTCAAAGAAGTCCTGGTCACTGCCTGGGGAATTCATGGGTTTTAGGCCCCATCCCGATCTTGAGGTAGTTAGTTAATGGAAGTAGGAGGAGGTAGTTGAAACTTCATTTCACCTTGAAAATAGATAGCATGGAAGCACCATCCATGGGCGCAGACTATCAGCTGAAGGTCCCCTTGTCAATGGATTTTTTCTGCAGATCCCATACCGATCCGAGATTACATTGACAGAGGAAAGAGGGTGCATTTTGACAGGAGAAGAAGAAGACGTGAAGCCTTGAATGTAGTAATCAGAACATGTTTATGTAGGGATCAAGTCTCTTTGAGTATATATACTCAATTTTATATTTTGCAAGGGTTGGTGGTAGAGAAAGGCTCTCGTATTGTAAAGTTTTAATGAAAACTCTGTTTCTCTCATTATGTATATGCATTTGAGACTTCTTGTTATATGACAGTCAACTTTCTTACTCCATATTATTTTCCTCTAGTACTGAAAGAGTTCATGAGTGACTGATTCACATGAATTATTGTGACTATATTATGTTGAATGTTTGATCATAGTGTTGTTATAATTCCTTTCAGTTTCTTTGAAATTTGAATTCAAGAAGAGCTTGGGCTTAAGTTTTTCTTCCTTAGGCTATCGGAAAGCCTGATGTTCACAGTAGACTTCTACATTCTTCACTGAAGTCTTCCTCCTACTCACCTTTACTACAACATACTAACTGAAGTTCAGCTAAGACCTCACATGATTGTGTATGCTAGTCCAGTTTTCTCAGTTAAAATGATATCATCTTGATTTCGCACCCATTTGACCTCTTTGAAAACCAACCTGTGACATGAAATACTGATGGGTATCAGGTTTAGCTCTGTTGCAATCCTGGGGTGACTTTTGGTGCTAACATTTTTGGCATCGTTGTTGGGGATGAAATTGAAGATTTAACCTGGGATTGAATGACAAATCTTACTAGTTTTGAAGGTGCATCAGAACTTAGTACATCGAAAGATTGAAACTGTGCACTTGGCAGCTCCATGGTAGTGATTCCATTGATGTGAATCCACTGGCGAGTCCACTATTTTAGCTGTGGCTTCTAGAGGCAGACACACAAGGTCTACTCCACAATTTCCTTTAGCAAAACTTGAAGCCGACCTAGAGAAAATTGTCAGGAAGGGGAAGGCCCCTAGAGAAGGTACTTCAACTACTAAACCAGGTATTTTTGATGATTTTTGTTGTCCTCCTATAGAAGCTACCATATCTATTTCTCATTTTCCTATCAAACCATCTGTTGGAGTTTCTCAAACTTTAAATTTTGGGTGTGTTCCTGTTGAGTTTTCTCCTCCTATTCTAGGATTGGAGGAAGAAATCCTTGTCACTCCTCTCTCTCTTGAAGTTGTACCATGGTTTATACCCAACACCTAAGAATATTTTCCTACCCCATGCTTTACCACTCTTGTTAGATTTATTGATTTCATAGAAAGGGAAACCTCTGTCCACCCAAGACCTAAATCCTTTTCTCCAAATCCTTGGTTGTTTCCCTTTCCTCTCGGAATCTTAGTTCCAGTCTCCCCTATTCGAACACCTTCTCCTCCTAATCCTCCTCCACATCATATCCCTATGGAAATTGCTAACCCCCCTATAAACAGAATGGATTCCATAGTGGCTGCTATATA
This sequence comes from Picea glauca, assembly GCA_000966675.3. Classification (NCBI taxonomy): domain Eukaryota; kingdom Viridiplantae; phylum Streptophyta; class Pinopsida; order Pinales; family Pinaceae; genus Picea; species Picea glauca. The sequence continues at coordinate 169,760 of JZKD02S0705162.1, read as the reverse complement.
TGCCCCTCTATTCTTACCTCATCCCATGAATGCGCTCCCTGCTGGAGATTACCTAAAGTATATGCCCAAATTCACTAGAGAGGAAGACATCACTGTTGAACATCACCTTGTTTCCTTCTATAGTTATGCTGACAAAATGAATATTGAAAATGAAGATGTCTGGATGAGAGTCTTCATCTAGAGCCTTGATGGTGAGGTCAAGAAGTGGTTCATGGGATTGACCCTTGGATCTATCATTGGTATTGAGGCTCTAGATGATGCCTTCTTGAGACAATGGGGGGATAAAAAGTAATTTATGTATTATATCATAGATTTTGGATCCCTGAAGAGGAAAGAGGGGGAATCTATCCCTAATTTCTCCAAAAGGTTCAAAAAAATGTACAATAAGATCCCTATTGAGATAAAGCCCACAGAATCCTCTGCCAAAATCACTTATGCTAGTACTTTTGACCCTGATTTATGCCTCTTTCTCAGAGAGAGAAGAGCTACTTCCCTGACTCATATGCAAAACACAACCCTGGAAGTGGAAGCCAACCAACTTAGGAATAAGGTTGATAGATACATAAAAAGAAAAATATTGGAAGCATCCACCTATGGTTCCTCTGTTTCCCCCCCTCAAATGGATGAAGTAACCAAGATACTTAAATCGCTTTCAACTAGAATGGAAAAATTGGAAGTAGAGAAAAAATCGACATACATAAATCCTAAAAATGTTGATAATAGAGGAAACTTCAGGAGGCCGAACAACAATGCTCCTCAGATTATGCCAAGAGAACAAAGGGAAAGGGATAGAAATGATCCAAAAATTCAAACCCCTCTCCAAAATAACCTCATTATTGATGAGGAAAGGGAAGAAGAAGAGCTTGACCCTGAAATCCATTGTATTGGAGACACCTCCCCTTTTCCCCATTTGACTCATTCTGCCTATGAGTAGTCCCTCATGAACAATCAAATAAATGAGTTGAGTAAGGGGGAAAGGGAAAACCACAGTCCCAACAAATAAAAACTCGGGTCTAAAAAGAAAGAAGGAAACCCTGACATCCTTGATCATCCTTCCGGAGCAGGGAAGCCTTCTAAAGATGCAGCAAAAACCAGCAAAGAAAGGAAAGATTAGAATTCCCCACCAATAATCAAAGACCCTGTCCCGGAGGTGAGAGAAATTCTAAATCCATCTCCCTCATTAGATTTGAGCATGAAATCCAAAAGATCAGGATCCCTGTGCCCCTTTCAGATCTATTCAAGCACAAAGACTTCAAAAGGTCCCTTTCTAAGTTGTTCCAATCTAAACCATCCTGCCATCCCATAGACTTAGTGAATCTCCAAGACGAAAAACCAGCAGCCATCCTAGGCCCTATGGTAGAATATAGAGATGATTCATCCCCTCCCTTTTACACATTCATGAACATACATGATAAGGTGCTGAAAAATTGTCTGATGGATTTAGGGGCCTCTCATAATCTCATGCCCAAAGCCATTATGGAAGAATTGGGACTAGAAGTCACAAAGGATTACCATGACTTGCATTCCTTTGACTCTAGGAGGGTGAAATGTCTTGGGGTTATCAAATATTTGGTCATGACCTTGTTTCAGTTGCCAGTGAAAAGTGTGGTTATGGACATTGTGGTAGCTTATGTTCCCCCCAAGTTTGGCATGTTGTTGTCAAGATCATGGATAAAGAGACTTGGGGGAACTTTGTAGATGGACCTCACATATGCTACCATTCCATTGTTTGGAGGGGATCATAGGAGACTATATAGAGAAGCTTAGTTGGCCTACATTATCAGTGATGAAGCCAATCCCACCAATCATCCTATATTTTCCCTCGATACTGATTTGGGATCCATCTTGTTACAAATCACCAACACTTCTGAATCTCCTCTCGAAATAAGGAAGAAACCCGTTTATTTTCATGAAATACCTCTCCCAAGTAATTCTGTATGGAAAATGTTCTTTGACGGAGCCTTTTCAAGGGAAGGTGTTGGTGCTGGATTAGTTTTTGTGTCGTCTTGTCAAGAAACCATATTTCTATCATACAAATTAGAATTTGAAACTACCCATAATGTGGCAGAATATGAAGCTCTTGTTATGGGCCTAAGGGATGCAAGGACATGGGAATTGAGGAGATAACAATTTTCAAGGATGTTGAGTTGGTGGTCTAGCAAATCATAAATTCCTATCAGGCCAAACATTCTCGGCTCATAAATTATAGAAATGAAGTGTGGGTTCTGGTTGACAGTTTCTTCTTGGCTTTCAACATTTCATTTGTTCCCAGAGAAGATAATGGCATGGGCAATTCCTTGGCCGTTTCAGTGAGAAATTTTATATTCCCTCTTTCACCCAAGCTCAGGTATGATATAGAGGTAAAATACAGACCCTCCATACCTAACAATGTCAAGCATTGGAAGATATTTGAGGATGATCTTGACATCAGGAGGTTCCTGGAAACATGAGTTCTCTGCATTACACAGTGATCAGGATCATGGTTCCGACGGTGAACCTCCTCCTAAAATATTGTTGAATAAAATTTCTTATCATCATATTGTGCAGTTACAGAGAAATCACATTTCGAAGGGACTAGTCCATTTGGAAAGGATATTTCATAGTAATGATGTGGCTGTAAAATCTCAGAGGCCGATTGATGATGCTGACATAGTCGAATGAAACATTGGTACATAGGAGGATCCCAAGTTTATTAAGTTGTCAAGCAGCCTATCAAGGGAAAAGAGGGCCGAGTATGTTGAGTTATTAAAGGAATTCACTGATGTGTTTTCCTAGACCTATGAAGATCTCAGGACGTATGACACTAGCGTTATTGAGCATAAGATTCCACTAAAAGAGGAGGTCAAACCATTTAGGAAAAAAATGAGGTAGATTAATCCTATGTTGCTGCCTATCATGGAAAGAGAGGTAAAGAAGCTCCTGGACGCCCAGATCATCATGTATTTGAGATATTCAGAGTGGGTGTCCAACCTAGTCCTGGTGAGAAATAAGAGAGGAGAAATCAGACTTTTTGTCGATTTCAGGAACATGAATAGGATCTCAAAGAAAGACAATTACCCCTTGTTGAAAATGGAACACATATTACAAATACTAACTAGCGCATCAAGTATATCCATGATCGATGACTTTTTAAGATACAACCAGATCTCAGTTCTTCCCAAGGAAAGGGAAAAAACAACCTTCACCACCACTTGGGGAATGTTCATGTATGCCAAAATTCCCTTTCGATTGATGAATGCGGGGACGACCTTTCAGAGAGCCATGGATAGTTCCTTCATTGGATAAAACGACAAGTTTGTGGTCATCTATATGGATGAAATTACAGTCTTATCTAGATCAGATAAAGAGCACTGTGAGCATTTAAAAAGGATTTTCCTAAAATGTAGGAAATTTGGTCTCTCTCTAAACCCCAAGAAATCATTATTTTCCATGAAGGAGGGAAAATTAATGGGGCATATAGTATCTACTGAAGGGGTAATAATTGATCCCTGTAGCGTGGAAGTGATCCAAACCTTGTCACTTCCGAGATCCAAGAAAGAAGTCCAGTCTTTCCTGGGGAAAATTAATTTTCTAAGAAGGTTTGTTTCAAACTTTGCCTAATTAGTGAAGCATATCACAACCATGCTCAGAAAGGAGAACGAAGTGAAATGGACTACTGAGCCCAGAGGATCCTTCAACCAAATGAAACAAGCATTGACTGAAGCACCTATTCTAATCAGTCTTGATTATTCCAAGGATTTCCTGATTTTTTCCTTTGCTTCGTGTGATATAGTGATAGTTGTTTTACTGCAGAAGAATGTCGAGGGGGTAGAAAAACCTATTTTCTTTTTTAGTAGGGCATTGAGGGGTGTTGAGGTCAAATATGAAATCATGGAGAAGCAGACCTATGCCTTGGTGAAATCCCTCAAGGCTTTCAGAGTCTATATTTTTCATTCAAAGATCATTTCATATGTTCCTTTAGCTCTTGTGAAGGACATTCTCATTCAGCCTGACGTAGAAGGAATAAGAAGCAAGTGGGTTGCCAAAACAGTTGAATTTGAACTGGAAATAAAACCCACCAAGATGGTTAAAGGCCATGGTTTAGCCAAGCTATTGGATGAATCTAATTGTAAGGATTTGGGATTAACTTCATCAAGAATTGCTCAGAAAAATAGCAGGATGAAGCGCCTAATAAAAATCCATAGGATATCCCTCCATTGGAAGAATGTACATGGTACAAAGTTGTTATATTTTTTTGCAAGAGTTAAAGCATCCTGATGGAATGGGAATAATTAGGGAAAGATCTTTAAAGCTCAAAGAAATTAGATTTTTCCTTATTAACTATGTCTTGTATTGGAAATACCCCCTAGGAGTGCTTCTGAGGTGTCTAGACCCATAGGAGGCCCAGGGGATTATGTTTGAATTTTAAGATGGTCTATGTGGGGGACACCACTTCTGGAAAACCACAACCTACAAATTTCTTAGGGACAGGTACTATTGGCCTACTCTATTCACTGATGTCTGTGCAAAAATTAGGTCTTGTATCAAATGTCATAAATTCTCTGGGAAGCAACAGCTCAAGTCCCTACCATTTAAGCCTGTAGTAGCTTTAGGACCCTTTCAACAATGGGGTCTAGACTTCATTAAGGATATTTATCCTTTTTCAATTGGTCAACATAGATGGATCTTGACTACCACATATTATTTTACCAAATGGATAGAAGCTATCCCCACAAGGAGTGCTTCACATAAATTGATCATTGGTTTCTTGGAGGATATTATAGTAAGGTTTGTTTTTCCAAAAAAAATCATCACTGATAACGCTACATCCTTCAAGTCTATGCCATTGATCAAATTCTGTGATCAATTCATAATTTCATTAATCCACTCTACCCCCTACTACCCCCAAGGCAATGGATTAGCATACTCCTCTAACAAGAGCCTGATAAAGATCATCAAAATATTGCTAGAGGACAATACGAAAGCATTGGATTCAAATATCAAGTTTTCTCTATGGGATGATAGAGTGACAACAAAGAGGTCCCTGGGCATTTCTCCTTTCCAACTTGTATATGGGACTAAAACGGTCTTTCCTCCTTAGCTCGCCCTTCCTATGGAAAAATTATTTCAAGATTTCCAAGGAGAGCCTGATGATATTATCAGAAGGATTTATGAGCTAGTAGAAGTGCAGGAGACTAGAGATAAGGTGATGAATGGAGCACATGAGCATCAACAGAAGATCAAGTAGGATTTTGACGGGAAGGTGAGAAAAGAGGATTTCCAGTTGGGAGACCTAGTTCTTAAATGGGATTCTCCCCGAGAGGAAAAGGGAACACATGGTAAATTCAAATCCCTTTGGATTGGCCTCTTCAAAATCTCTAAAGAGTTACCAAATAATACTTACAGGTTGCAAAATTTGGAGGGAGATGAAGGTTTTGGTAGCCCTGTAAATGGGCACTTCCTGAATTTTTTTTTTGTTTAAAGCCACAATCGGTTTCCCACCATTGTAAATATCATCTTTGTTTTTTGTTTGTTTTGTTTAGGTTTAATAGGAAACTCCATAGCCCAAAGCAAGGCACTAGAGTTGCGCATTCTTGGTAGCTCGCAGGGAGCATGCCATCCCTCGTGGAGCTAAATGTTAGAACTTAATCTTGTCATGATCTTGCGAGTTGTGATTTTCATAGGGATGTGAGTTTGCCTATCTCTTTCCCTTTTGCAGACCTTATCATTATTTTTTCCTCCCGATGTCTATTTTTCTTTTTCCCTTCATCCTTTTTTATCCACCAATTTTCCCCTATCGAAATTGTCTGAGAGTTATCGGCCCTGACCCTTTTTTGAATTCCCCAAGGTCGACCACTTTTCTTTTTACCTCTGTCACTGAGCCTTCATTTTATCGATTCTTATCCATGTCATCCAAGTCCTTAGTGTCACAGGCCACAACACTTACAGTGATCAAATATGGATTCAAATCAAGCGAGCAAGGATCGTGAAATCCCAATTCGCGAAAGGAAAGGTTTGGGCCATCCATTCGAGAAGAGACGAGATTCGTTGATCTGATATCGACAATTTTTAGGGGATCGAGATTTCTAGGTTATTTTCACAAAGGTTCATCCATGGTCCAAAGTCCCGAGACCCGAAAGGGGTGATGAAATCATCTGGACCATCCAACCAAAGGGACATGTGGTGTGCGATTGGAATTTCATGATTTTTCAAGGTGGAGAAATCAAGGAGCAGAGTCATCAGATCTCATGAAATGCGAAATCGATAAAATATCACAAACATTGATCAAATAAGAGATTTAGACCGTTGGATCACCTTTCTGTGGTTTCACGGATCGAGAAATATGAAGATAGGAGTGTGGAAACTCCTGATAGCCGAAGTCTCAACAACACATTTTGATGGAATCCCCAGGTCATGGCCCAAGGTCACATGCAGGATAATAGCAATAGAGGGGAGCCATGCCAAAGGGCCGAGCGCCTATGTTGAATGCAAAAGGAAATAGCGTAGCCCAAAGCGCCAATATCATTTCGAGGAAGTATTGGGCACTGCTTGGGGAATTCATGGGTGTTAGGCTCCATTCCGATCCTGAGTAAATTAGTTAATGGAAGTAGGAGGAGGTAGTTGAAACCTCATTTCACCTCATAAATAGGAAGCATGGAAGCATCGATCGTGGGCATAGACTGTTAGTCGAAGGTCCCCTTGTTAACGGATTTTCCTGTAGAGCCCATACTGATCTGAGATTGCATCTGACAGAGGAAATAATGTGCAATATGCCAAGAGAAGAAGAAGACGCGAATCCTTGAATGAAGTAATCAGAATGTGTTTATGTAGAGAGCAAGTCGCTTTGAGTATATATACTCAGTTTGTATATTTTTTAAGGGTCGATGGTAGAGAAAGGCTCCTATATTGTAAAGTTTTAATGAACACTTTGGTTCTCTGGTTATGTATACACATTTGAGACTTCTTGTTATATGACAATCAACTTTATTACTCCATATTATTTCCCTTTGATACTGAAAGAGTTCATGAGTGACTGATTCACATGAATTATTGTGACTGTATTATGATGAATGTTTGATCATAGTGTTGTTATAATACTTTCAGTTTCTTTGAAATTTGAATTCAATAAGACCTTGGGTTTAATTTTTTCTTCCTTAGGATAATGGAAAGCCTGATGTTCACGGAATACCTCTACATTATTCACTAAAGTCTTCCTGCTACTCACCTTTACTACAACCTACTGACTGAAGTTCAACTAAGACCTCACCTGCTTATGTATGCTAGTCTAGTTTTCTGAGTTAAAACGATATCATCTCAAGTCCGCGCCCATTTGACCTATTTGAAAACAAACCCATTACATAAAATACTGATGGGTATTAGGCTTACCTCTACCTCAATCCAGGGGTGACTTTTTGTTCTAACACTAACCCATTAAATGAAAATACAATTCCAACTCTAACCCTTGCAACCTACATATCACTTAATTTTTTTAATTAACCATTGTAACTTTTATTATAACCCTCCTCTAGTCCCTTTAATTGTCTTAGAATTTAACCTTAACACATATACCGGTTAATTATCAACACATATAACCTTTATAACCCATAACTCCAATAATCCCCATCAACAAAACCCATTTACCATTAGTACCTATAACCCCTTACTACTATAGTGTTTAAATTCTAAACCATATTACCTAATACATTTAACCCTAATATATCTATCCCCTATAACCCCAACCACTAACCCAACCTAATAATTTTTATCCCTTATAAACACTTCCACCATAACCCCTGATCCATTTAAACCATAACCTTTATAACCCATAAACCCTATAACATGTAACCCCCATTGCAACTAATATAACCTCAAACACTTATAACTTGTAATTAGTAACCTCTATCAACTATGAAAAACTAATATAGCCATAACAATTATAATCATTGTCTCTTGATCCTTTTGATGCATTTCCCATAAACCTTATAATCCATAAACCCTCCAGCTCTTAACACCTAACCCTATAACCCCTAAATCCTAACCATTATAAGTATCAACCATATGCTAATTATTCCTTATAACCATTATCCCTTAAACCCTATCCCATATAAACCTTATACCTATATCCTAGAACCTCTATAACCTCCAACCCTCTAAACCCTATCCCTTATAATATTTAACTTATCATCTATAACACTTATAACCCCCTAATCCTTATAACATATTTCATTCTCAAAACATAACATCGACTACCCATATTCACTATAATCTTTAATGTATATAATCTTTTTAACAATTAACACTTAGAAACATAAACCATAACCCCTAGAAGCACAAACCAATATAACCCCTCATTGTTCTCTCCCTTAATCCCTAACCCTTATATCCCTTAATCACTAACTAAAATGACCCATAAAATTTAACCTCTATAACCCCTAAAACTTATAATGTGTATCACCCATAACCCCTTACTCTTATAATCCCTAAATTTCAAACCCTTATAATTTCTAATTACTCATCCATACTATATTCCTTAATTGTTATAAGTCCCTTATTTTTATGATGCCTTATAACTAAGGATACCTAACCTCTCTAACCTATAACTCCTATAACCCCTATACTTTTAATCCCTATAACCCCTAATCACTACCAATACTAACCTCTAACTCCTATAACCCTTAACCTCCATGGATTATAATCCTAGTCCCCAAAACATCTCACAATATGTATCAATTTTAACCCCTATAATTGTTAAATCGTAACTTTCAAAAGCTATAAACAATATATATATTAACATGCATAACCTCAATAACCATAAACACCCATCCCATATAATTACTACCTTATATAATCTTGATCACATATAAAATGTCAAATCACCAACCCTTATAGTATCTAACCAATATAACTTTTCATCCTTATAACCCCTAACCCTTATTAACCTTAACCCTTGTCCCCACTAACGATTAATATATGTAGTTTATCCATAAACCTCTAATCACTAATAAGTATAATTGTTATAATACATAGGTCCCCCATTTCCCCTAACCCCTAACTTGTAACATTTACAATTCTTAACCTTTAAACCATGTTTTTTCTAAACCCCTATCATCCCTAACCATTATAAACCATAACCCCTATACCACTAATATATTACGTAACACCTTCAACCCTAAAACCCCAACCTTCGTAACCCATAAGTCCTCATATAGCACCTGACCTATAAAATGTGTAGCATGTAAACACTATAACCACTAAAATAACCATGAACTTATATAACCTATAACTCCTAACACATGTAGTATTTAAATATAATTTAACCCTTAACCCTTTTAAACACTTAATGCTAAAAAATTTAATCCATATAACCCATAACCCTTATCATTGGTAACCCATATCACCCCTAATTCTTATAACACTTAATTCACGATTACTATAACCTATAACCTTTATAATCCTTATGCCACTAATCCCTAACACTTAACCCCTATATCCTCTATATCCCATTGTACCCTTAACCCCTATACATCTTAACTAGTAACAAAAAAAAACCTTAACTTCCATAAGACTTAATCAATATAACCCATAGACCATATCCTATAAATATATACATTAATCCCTAAATTATGACATAAATGCTAACCATAAACATAATTCCTATAACACCTACATTGTTTAACACTCCTAACCCATGACATCTATCCATTATAACCCCCACAATAATTAATTTCTAGAACTCATGAATTGTGATTTCTATAGCCCTTATAACACTTAAATATTATAACATTTATATTTACTAACTAATTATTTACTATAATCCATTATCCATATAAAAATTAATCCCCATAAAACCTAGCCCCTCATCCTTAACCCCTATAAAATCGTATAACTACAACCCATAAAACATTTAATATATAAATCTTATAACCCATAGGATAAAATTTATAACCATTAACCCTTTTCACCACTAACATAATTGTTAACCCTTCCAATGCTCGAGTCCTAATATAACTTGTAACCCTTACAACCCTTAACATAACCCCTATAACACACGACACCTAACCCTTATAACAAATATCACCCTTAAATCCCATCACTTATATCTCCTAACCCCTATAACCCCAATCATTAACCCCTATAACCCTTAACCCCTATAAATACTTTCACCCTAACACTTAACCTCTTTAATCCTTGACCTATCTAACCCCTAACCACTATGAATCCAAACCACTATATGTCACAAATCTTATAATGAATAATATAACCCAAACATTTATAACCTTTAATGAATAAGAACTATAATTTATAACTGAATATATAACCCATAAACATTATAATCCTTATCCTCTGACCCAAAATAATTTACACCTAACCCCTCTAACTCATATAATTGACAACCTTCATGACTTAAGCCTTTAACCCCAAACATCTAACCTTTATAAATGCTAACTCATATATGTGTGGATTCCTATAAACCCTAACCCTTAATCCCTAACCCTCATAAACCCTTACACTCATATTCCCTAACCTCTATCCTTTATAAAACATTAACCTTATTGTCCCCAAACTCTTTAATCCCAAAGTGTTAATATAACCCCTATCCTTTATAGCCACTATCGTCAACCCTATAACACTTATGAATTCCTAATCCTTATAATCTATATCACTCTTAACTCCTAACCTATGAAATAAAAACAACTGTGACCCTTATAATATCTAACCTATGTAACCTTTATAAACCTTCATCCCAAGACCAAAACCATTATAATACCTCATCAATAGCTCTCGCAATCCCTAACCCTTATATACCTTACTACCTAATATAATTAACCTCCATTCTAACCCTTAACCTTATAAAATGTATCATCCATAATCCCTAAGTCTTACCACCCTAATCTAACCCTTAACATTATAAAATGTATCATCAATAATCCCTAAGTCTTATCACCCTAATCGAGAAATAGCATTATAATCCTAAGTGGGAATTAGGCCAAATATATCCAATCTTTATGTTTGTACATTGCGCCAACATACCCCATCAGTTTAACTTTGTTGTTGTATGAAACGTTTATACTAGCCATAGATAAGATCCCCATCCAATTTAAACTAGGTGGATAAATTCAATATGTTCTCCCATTGATAACAAAATTAGTGTCCAACTCAAGAAGTGGGTTTGGTTCTCAATTTTTCATATAATTCCTATATATTAATTTCACTTCCTTATTTTTGTCAGTCTCATTGTCAAAACAACATGTCCCTTCTTCAGTAATAAATGAATCCATATGTTTTCTAAATTTTCTTCTAAAAATACAACATTGAGTCAATATCAACCTCTTAATTGAAATTTCCTTTCCTATATTTCTTTAGAATTTTTGAGCATTATATGTGTTCCTTTCAGAAATATTGTTCCCGCTCCAATGTAATCTTTGATGGTGTGATCCTCTCAAAAATATTATTCCTGCTCCAATTTCCTCCTCGATGGTCCCTTGATCTTGCTCCAATATGTGTTTGCAATCCCATAGTAACAACAATAGAGTATGGATATTGTCGGTGGAGGTATATGATTATGTGGTTTGGACAAACGAACCCACCATATGGAAATAAGCATTATTATCCACCATTATCTTAATGACTATAAAATGCATGTTACACATGCCACATAAACATTTACATTACAACAATATGAAACATAATGACACTTTTTGGCCCACATAAGAAATAGGCCCACTAAAGTAAGG